>JAGDQP010072187.1:0-10542 GCA_022664845.1 Lepisma saccharinum | reverse complement strand
GTGGAATTTACTTAGACCTTTTCACGACCAAACTTGTCAGATGTCACACATAACGTAATGATCTGAGCTCCGTAGGAATGTTAAAAACAAATTCAACGACCACGCACACATACGGACTCGATGTTACATGCTGAGGTGAAATGGGCATCCTGCACGCGAAATGTCCTCGTGCTGACATACAACTGTCAGGAGCACATATGCAGAGGAAGACGCACAATCCAATTTGCAGTGTTGCGAACTTATCTACAAATACACGGCGGTACTTCGGATTTAAGTACCACTATTTTCTCGCTGAAAAGACTGGAAATTTGTATTTAATCATATTAAGAAAACTCCATCATCATGAGAGGATTGACTTCTTCAAATTTTTTAAACGATACACGAAGCCTTACGTGTAGGCGAGATAATAGTTGGACATTACTGAATTCTGAGATTAAGTATTCGATTTCTCTGCTTCGTGGTTTATGGACATTAAATAATTTGTCTTTGCATTAGAATTTTGGTCTCCAAAAACTAATTTTCTCCAATGAAATAAAAAGCGCTCGAAACCTCATGAAATGGCATTCTCTTTGTAAGCGTTGCAGTATCTAAAACTGAGATAAAAACGTGACTTTTGTTCTCCATTATTTCGCATTTTTAATGTTTTCAGTAGTTTTGTATTTCCCCTTCCCCTACTTTTAGGTCATTTTTGTGTAGCTCTTTAAAGTGCACATCTTGTTTCGCAACATTTTTTCGCTTGCATAATATTTAACATACAATTTTTTTTAAATCAAGTTTCAATATTCCAACAAATGTTAAGCTTCCGTTTTGCGTTTAATACAAGGCTGTTAAATACATAAATTTATAGTGCAATGGACCACAAACAAGTTTTGAATGACAATATGGAAAGGAGTAATGAATATGACCTTCCACTGTGTCTACGATACATTGATTTTGAAAGACTCTTTGATTTGCTCTCTTTGACAGCAGTACTTACATCACTTAGATATCAGGGCATCGAAGGTGCATACACTAATGCGCTGTTTACATTACTAACATCTTACCATGGTTAAAGTTAACCGAGGTCATTTTAGTAATGTAGCCGCTAGTTACCGTTAACGCGCGTTTCAAATTTAACCAGCGTCAACTTATCACGGCTATTTTCTTACGTTAGTTATCTAAACGCAAGATGGCCGTTAAGCGCAGCTCACTTGGTGAGTTTATTTCTTTCTTTATCGAAATATATAGCATCCTTGTGGTGCGTATCACTTTTAAAATATAAAAGAATGATGGCATAACTAACCTACAAAATGTTACGCTACAATCAATTCATTTGTGTTCATTATTTTACATTTTAAACTTCTACCGTGTAACCTTACAGTATAGGAAAGAATTATGTTTACTCTAAGCGTGTAACCTTTCTCTTTACTCGCAATGGCAGTAGAAACACGACAACCAAGCTCCGTAGTCTAAACATGTTATTTCAACCATGACTTTTTGTCATTGTAACAATCTTAGTAATCTAAACAAAGCATAACTTACTGAATCTTTCCAAAACTATTTTGAATTTGTTTCGCTCTGGAGGACGTGTTCAAACATTTAAACTGTAATGAAGTTGGAATCGAAATTACTAGCGAATAACTTAATAACTTGCGATTCACTGATGACATAATTATGTTTGCTTCAAATGCAGAAGAACCAAAACAAAAATGGACGAACTGAGTTCTAAGAGTTTGAAAACAAGACAAAATGAATTTAAGTAAAACAAAAGTAATTTGTTGCTGAAAAGAAAGAAAGAAAGAAAGAATCACGGAGAGAAACTCGGCATAGTCCATGACTATATTTACCTAGGGCAATTGAAGACATTGAATGTCTGAGATGATTGAGGGGGAAAAATAGATGTAAAATGGCATGAAGCTCATTTGGAAGACTGAAATCTATTTGAAAAGACAAGTTACCAATGTGTCTCAGGTGCAAAGTGTGTCTTATCTGTGATGTATGGAGGCGAAACGCAGAAACTGAATGTACACACGACTCAAAAGGTGTTGTCCCCACTTCATGGCTTCTCGAAAACGAGGCGTGGTTTGTTCCACTTCATCGCTCGTGATGACGAATGTGGCTTTTCCTGGTTATGACTTATGAGCTCTCATTTCATCGCTCGGAGGAAAGAAACTAGCTCGAAACAAATAAGCAGTTGCAAAAGTGAAATATATATATAAAAACATTAAAGAAAAAATAAACAAATCAGCAACTACAAATGTAATTATATAACAACATAAAGAACAAGTAAACAAATCAGCAGTTACAAATGTAAAATATATAACAAAATAAAGAAAAAGTAAACAGCAGTTGCTGATTGTACAAACTTTTCTGTGTCTGATGCCTTCAATATCTTTTCCGGAAAATTAATGTCGCTCACCGATTTCACTGACAACGGTACTCCTAGGAACGTTGCACAAGCTCTATACATGCTGGACTTGTAACCTGACAGAGACGGCATCTTGGTAACAAACTCCAGACCTCTATCTCTTGCTTTATCAAATTCCTCCTCAAATATCTAAGGAACTGGTGTTAAGTTCTTCCCTAGCCCTTTTCCTGTAACTGTTTTACACATGTCAACTTCAATTGCAGCAACATCGGGAACGCAAAAATGTGGCTGCTAACGAATAATCTTATTAGCCACATTTATAGTGACACTGCCCCTGCATGGATCTGGCTTTCGATATTTATGTACATATTGCCAATAGCCCGAACCATCTTTTCTGATTTTGTTCTGATTGAACTTGTAACCTTCGTAAACCAACCATCATTTTCCTCTCATGCTTTCAATAAGCTGAACCCCCTACATTTTCCGATCAGAGAACCTGAGAACTTTATTTATTTATCGTACATAACTCCTAGATTAACAAAATTAAACGAAAAGTGAACACTTTGTGATGCACTACACAAAATAATTTTGCAAGAAGCAGTCAGTCAGTCAGATAATTGGGAGGGTTTTGGAAGATGAAGTGTCGAGCGTTAGCCCATGACTTCTATTTGAATTGGGATGGCGTGGATGAGTGAAGTATAGGAAATGCAGAGGACGCAACTGTCGCAGTCCTGGGAGCATTTGAAGTGAATAATGTTTAGTTATTTGGGATGTCCTATGGTCGTGACTACAGTTTCGAAGAGGAAGGAGGAGATAAGATTGTCAGCGTGGCAAGATCGTAAAATTTAGTCAGTCAGGCTGAGATGGTGGGCTTCCATAAAATTGCGTATGTGAATTGATTAGATAGGATGAGGCATTTTGTGGGTGAGACGAGGAGGTTGTGCCGTGACTATTGTCTGTAAAATTGCATGTGGTGAATGAGACATTCTGAGCCAGAATGATCGGCAGTGTGAATCAATGACATCTTTCAGTAGAGGTAGATCAAGATGCAGTTGTGCAATAAATGTGTCACGTGGATGTCCAGATATGTTTTGAACACGTTGTAGTCGCATTTGGAGAGATTGAGCCGAATGCTGCCATACTCGGGCTGCATAGATTAGTTTTGGTCTTATCATCATTTGATATACATGAAGTCTGGTTTTCACTGAGAGAAAATTTCGATTATTAAGAAAGGGATACAGAGCACACGTACGTTGTGTGGCTTTGTTGGCAATACTTCGAATATGACGAGTGAATGTGAGGCGACGATCCAGTTCAACTCCTAAGTAGGTAGCACTCACTATCGTTGTAAGGTAGTTGGATTCCAGAGAAAGTTAACAAGTGCGGCGGATTTTGTCTGCGTTTAGTGAAGTGAACTACTGAAGTTTTGTCCGGATTGACTTTAAGTCGCCAAGCGCTGCGTTACCACTCTTTTAAGCGCATTTGCTGTGTTGTAATCAGGGCCGGATTTCTACATAGGCTGAGTAGGTTGCAGCCTAGAGCGGCAATTTTTAACTTCTTTTTACGAGGCAAATTTCGTAAAACGGAACTTATCTATATATTTATCCTTTTAAGACTGGAAAATATTAGCTAATAATATTTTGAGCTCCAAAAATAGCAAATTGTCGGTGTATTTCTTTTATTAAGTATCAAAATATTACTAAACAAAAGAAGTGGATATTTATTTATTCGATAGGCCAATATATAGTTTGATTCTCGGTATCTCAAGCCTCGGATAAAATGTGTTTTTAAGATGTGAAATAAAGATTTGCAGAAAATTAAAGTAAAGTAGCTCTACAGGAAATTATATCACATCTTGTGGAGATAATATGTACTTGATGTTTCTTCCGTAGTTTTTGTACAATCACTATTGCAATAGAAATTGATATAGGGCCAACGTATATTTATCAGCCAAAGACTACTAGAGCGAAGCTGACACAAGCTATGAATAACTTCGAAAAAGTGAACAATAGTCGACTAACATGTAAATTGCCATGGGCCCGCAGGGCCACCAAGGCGGGATTTCTGGCCATCTGAGGCCACTTTCATCCTTGGAATCTCATTTTAGTTAGGTATGTAAACTATTATTTGTGAATAGATGAATCAGACTCCGCAGCAAAACACAACAGCCCACACCAACCAAACAGCCCGAGAACTCCACCAAGTCACTCGACATAATTCTCTTATTTAATTTATTGAAATAATGATCAAGTTACGAGCCTTATAATCTGTAAGATCAATGGAAGTGCTTGTCTTATTCAATTAATATGAATATAAATTTGTTATGTTGTTCCAGCGAGAATAATAAAACGAAAAAGAACAGGTGGGGCCTAACGATTATGTTTTATTCTCTTTGTAGGCTACTAAATAATGGGAATGCTGTCTGCTAATATTTAAGAATTAAATGATGTAAAAAATTATTTATTGTAAAAGTCTAAAGGTCTGAATTATTTTAAGTTAGTCATCATGCTTGTATTATTTGTGGTGCTTGGGAATTGGTTAGTCAAATAAACAAATTATCTGCTTGCTGAACCATTTCTATTCTATCTCATTAATTTGAATTTGTAGAATTTATATGCTCGTAGCTTCCGTAGTATTTGGCAAGTTGAAATTTCAGTTTTTAAACTTTATATATAGATCGTCCCTGTGTTGTTATTATTTATGTTTGAAGTAATTCTTGAAGAGTAATTTGATGTCTTATAATGTTAATATTTAATTGCTTAGGAAAATTTAGATTGGCAAATTTTTTGTCTTTGATGGAGATCCTGTATCTTTCCTTGCATTGTTAGATATAGTCTAGAATTGGAGTTATATGAATGTCTCTGTATAATTCGTCTCTATCCAAATTCCACATTCTTCTTGAGATCCTCTACCATTATCTTTCAAAGCGATCGAAATGTTCTAAGTTGATATTTGAGTTAAACAATTCATGTCCATAGGTAAGTACTGGCCTCAGTATAGAGAGATAAATTCTAGTTTTAAGTTTAAAAGAGAGATATTTGACAATAAGATGAATTTGAGTACAGAAAACACCTGTAATCCTTTCCTTTTTCTGTCCAAAATGTGAGATTTGAAATTCATTCTCTGATCAAAGGTGACACCCAGGTATTTGGCTGTTTTAGAAGGCCTTATTTGAGTTTTGTTAATGCATAGTCTTTTCATGTTTTCCTTTCTTGTACCCTTACCGGTTGGATAAAATAATATAAATTGTGCTTTATTTGCGTTTAGCTCCAATTTCCAATTTTTGCACCATTTTAGAAATAATTTTGCAGGTTTTTGTAAATTTTGGATAGCCGAGTTAGTAGATCTTGCAGCTGTCCAATAAGCAGTATCATCTGCGAAAAGTCCTACATTTGTTGAATTGTTTGGTGAGACTGGAGTATCATTTACGTATAGAGAATACAAGAACAATAGTCACGCTTACCTTCCCTTACATGGTGAAGAAGTTCAGGCTGAAATATAAACAAATGGACGGTTCTCATTGGTCAAGAAATGGACCCAATAGCCAATGACAACCAAGTACGCAATCGTACTTGCAATAATGAAAAATTTCGTAAACAATAGAAAATGATTATCTAATATAATAAATACCGGTACTTTTACAAATTGCGATAACGATTAAGTTATTTAATTGATAAAATAATTGAGGGAATACAGAAACAGTAAAACCAGTGAATTTTACGAGCGATGAAATGGAAGTTTATAACCAGGAAAACCCACATTCGTCATCACGAGTGATGAAATGGGACAAACCACGCCTCTTTTTCGAGAAGCGATGAAATGGGTAGCGATGAAGCGATAAATCTTCTTTGGGAACTTCAATTGTGATTTGCTCAACTGACACGGCTTACATCATTAAATCTGCGGTAATATTACGTTGTTTGTGACAATGCCTCGCTAGTTTTAGACGCCACTAGCTCAGCAAGCTACATATGTTTCGACATTTCTGGACACGGGGCGTGGTTTATACCAGACCTTCTTTTTTATACCAAAACGATCGTCTTCCGAGTGTTTACCATGCGTCATGTTACATCCTGTATAACTATACACAAGGTCTCTTAAAAGTCAAACAAATTAAACCAAAGTCGTCCATACGAAAGAAACATTAAAATCAAAACCACGTAGTGGCTTTCAGAATGTCTGCTTTACGATGAGGCACAAACTTAAAGCTTTTAATGCAAACAGAGGGCAAATATAGTTTATTAGGAGCTTTCAAATTCCAAATACAGTTAGGGAAAAGGATATGTTACATTGGAGACAATACAACAACAATAAAGGGAAGGATCTGCGAAGGAATCGGTCCTGGGTTTATTTAATGTGCCATTCCAGTTTTTGCCTGGTGCGACCAAGGGAAACCAGAGAAGAACTTAACCACGATGAGAGCGAACCAACAACCTTCCGAATGCGCACCCAACACTCAATGAACTGAGCTACGACCGCTCCACATCGAACACACTATCAGAGAAAAACCTTTGAAAATTCTGAAAGAAGGAATTAGAAATCCGGCATTCCAAACTACTAAAACGTACAAAAGCATGACACAGTTTTGAAACGGTCGCTAGAAATGGATCAAACGAACACCAAAACGACACAGGGGCTGTTACTAAGCCAACAGATAGGGCCAATATTTGGTGAAGTTCTGTTAAAACAATAGGTCCAGTTAAACCGTCATAGGCAACTTCTTGGTATATTTGTTGATAATTTTAATTCCAATCGTTTCACAGTTCATATAGTAAGCATAGGACTTCTTCAATTATTACAGCAAGCCAAGATTGTAAAGGTTGTACAGGACACGCCTAATATAGTCTATTCTCTTCCATTCTCCACATCGCAAACCTGTATCTGTGCAAAACACATTATCATCGTAAGTAAAATAAATACCACAAAAACAGACATCGGATTACCTTGAGAATGATAGATTATCTTACATACTAGAGTAATAAGGATGAATTCTATTAGTATGAAGCACTGGACACACAGTTAACAAAGGGCACGCGGTTGATCGAATAGCCAATGTACTTACTCATCTTTGGTGCATGTGATCAGAGTGCAAAGCTCGCCAGTGCGGGGGAGGACTATTAAATGCAGTGATTCGAATCCTGCTTTCACAAGAACTGTAGCTTTCCCACTTAGAAACTCAAAAGTTCGTTTAGAAAATTAATAAGAATCGAACGGCCGTGGCTCAGTGGTAGAGCGTTGGCTTAGCATTTGGGAGGTCCAATCGTCCTCACTGAGGTTTTTCCTCAGTCATACCAGGCGAATGCTGGGATGGTATCTACAAAATAGGCCCTGGCCACCTACCTTCCAACATCCTCCCCCCCCCCTATCCCGGCCTGAGCCTAAGATGCCAAAAGGCCTTAAAATAAATTCAAATTCACACAAACATGAGTAATGAAATAAATATAAATGACTACAAGACAAGAATGTAACAAGAAAATAATAATAATATCCCTATCTTATATTACGTATAACAATTCTTCATTTTCTGATTGGTCTGAGTGAATGTTCGGTGTGTGCTGCATATGAAGATGCTATTGCAAACACACTGCTTTTCTTGTAACAAGAAAACTTCCAAAATCACATTGAACGAATCTATTATATCCATTTTCAGTGAAATAATGAGCATTCATTCATTCATTCTCTCTCTCTCTCTCTCTGTCTGCCTCTCTCTCTCTCTCTCTCTCTCTCTCTCTCTCTCGCTCTACCAAATTCCTTTGTTCTTCTGATTAGTCTCAATTAATAGCCCTCGTTAGACAAAAACAAATTTTCTGAAATAAGCTTTCAATAGTTGGCAACACTCACCAATTTCCTCACTGCTTTCAGCTTCCACAATTTGCATTATAAGCAGCGGTGCGACCGCTACACTGAAACTATTGTCAATGGTAATTGCATGCACGTTATCTCAAAAGCAATGTATATTTCTAGCAAGCTATATAGCCTTCTTGATTAACTGCCAACACATATAACGAACTATTCCGACAATATTATAGACAAGTAAATGTAAAACCATTCAAGTTAGTTTGAACAGCGAAGCAAAACCAATAGCGGCATACGCAATTTCGCTTCAATGGCGCTGAATATATTCATTTGAAGAGGAGGAAAAATGTTTTTTTTTT
The DNA here is from genome assembly GCA_022664845.1 of Lepisma saccharinum. Lineage (NCBI taxonomy): Eukaryota > Metazoa > Arthropoda > Insecta > Zygentoma > Lepismatidae > Lepisma > Lepisma saccharinum. The sequence goes on along the minus strand of JAGDQP010072187.1, from coordinate 2,040 downwards.
TTTTTTTTTTTTCCAGAAAACGCATTCTACGATTGACGTTCACTTAATCGAGTGACAATTCCCTGAAACATACCTTAATTATTTCTCTTAACATTCATATTCAAATTGCTGGTACAAATTGTCCTACATTTAAGCAATCTTCCATTTCCAAATGCTCCCTTCATCATCTTTGAAAACATTTTGATTCTGACGTTTGTCATGTTGATCTATTTTGAAAATATAACGAAAGCCAGATATATCGAATTGTAGATTAATGAGTTGTAGATGTATATCGAATTGTAGACACTATCGAACTACAAGCCGTATCTGCTAAAACAATCCGTTTAGGCTTGGATATCCCTTTTAAGTATCGTTCTTGTAAGGAAACAAAAAATGCAATGTTACAGTATTACCAGGCGCGTAAAAAAGACTACCGGGAGGGGTGTGAGCCCCGTTTGTTACGACACTATTATAATATATACACTATATAGAGTAGACGTTCTTGAACTTCTTTCGGATTGTTAGTCCCTTGCCTTAGGGCGTATATGCTCACCTCTTTCTTCTTACTGACCCCTACCGCTTGCCTTTGCGTCACTGCCCTCCTGAACCTCCTTCTCGTCCAGAAATCAACACTACTGACAAGGGGAAGATTTAACAATGCTGATTTCTACAAGTTTCCTTAAACATCAAGTACAGTACAATCACGTTCATGGAAAATTACTGATGGATTTTTGTGAGTTCAAATTTTGCACAATTTGGCAACATTGAACCTTGGAAGCATAACAAATGAAATGGTTTCAAATCTATATCAAATACTGGGTCGTTATTACCGTATTGTGTTAGCTTGAAGGATTTAGAAAATGCACCCATCAGCCATTTCCTTAGGATCTGAATGTACATCAGTATACATCTATCTATCCCTGCAAAGACATCACCTGAACTGAAACGCCTTAAGTGTTAGCTGTCGTAGTAGAGGCTACGTGGTGGAATTCAAGTTTACTACCTGCCTTTCATGATTTTTTTTTTTTTTTATCCCAGCTACGTCGAAAGGTTTACATTTTGTCTGCCAATTTTACCAGTAATGTTCTAATTCAAAATAGCAGACTTCATTATGACACTAAAGGCAAAAATAAAATGTTCACATCCATTGATGTTTTAATTTTTCACCTTGTGCATAGCATTTCATCTTGATTTCACTGTAGTCACTCTGTTTATTTCCGTACTATCCAAGACATTTCATTTTGGATCCCACACACAGAAATTTCACAAAACACCAATCTCGTAGGCTGATGTTTCCTTTTCTCCTCCTCCTCCAGACCGAACCAAAGTTGCAGTGGGAACAATAATAGATTTGAGTTAAAATTACACATACAATTCAACCAGTAATGTAGTTTTTGTTCTTCCGCGTTGCCTCCACCCTCTTCTTTATTACAAGAATATTTACATTTTCTATACAAATACCATAATAAGGTCTGCCATTTTTAATTAGATCATTATTTGGAAATTCCTAACCCCCCCCCCCAAAACAAGTGACATAGCTGAAAAAAGTTATGGAGAAAAAGTGAATTCGAACCCGCGACATGGTGATAAAAGTACAATGGCCACGCGCAGACTAATGGCACTTAATTCAAGCGAGTTCATCCACAGCTGCGTTTACAGTAAGTTTTCCCTCGAAATGGATGGGTAGTACCACAGAGAATTAACCTGCATTCTTAATGTCTGTGCATTTTCTCCTAATTTTCAAAAACTTGAGTGATAGATGTCTCTCAGTTCGATAGATTATTTTCTTCAAGATCCTGCTACTCAAATTCTGTAATTGGTTTAGCACTTGCTGTTAGCTGAAATATGTCAGGACGAACCAATCATAAAATTCAATTTATCACGATATTTAAGAAAATAAGTTATTGAGCTCAGGGACATCTACGGATGAGGCACGAAACTTCTTCGAAGTCAGAAAGAAATGCGCAGTATGTTTATGAATATGTTTGGTTCTCTATCATAGTACGTCGAACAGCTGAACAGGGATACTATATATGACATGTAATTTACCTTCAAGGAACC
>JAGDQP010072186.1:0-10543 GCA_022664845.1 Lepisma saccharinum | reverse complement strand
TTGCCATCCGTAGATATGCATGTGTACTTGCATACATCTTTATGTTCGATGTACGTGCTTTTCAACGTCGCGAAAATTACCAGTCTTTCTCCATTGTTGTTGCTGATTTCGTGAAGACTGTATTTGCCTGTAGTAGGTCTATAATTTTCCTCCCTACCTACCTTAACGTTGAAATCATTCAACATAATTTTCGTATTATATTTCGGTAATAGGTCAAAGAAGATTTTCATGTATATTTGTCCTTATCATTAGCCACCTAGGCCGGAGCATAGGCATTTATTACAATTGTGTTGCGTCATCGAGTACGAAAGTATTGTTTCGTTTATGAATTCAATATTTCTACATTTTCTCTAAAAATAATGACTAATTGGATAAAAAATGGAGTGTCGTTGACGAAAATATATTTCTATTTTATATAACTATGATAGAAAAAGAATAAGGTAAAGTTCAATTTCTGCAGTTGTGTAATTCGTCCAAAAGGCTCCATAGCTATGTTATGACGTCAGATGTCAGGTTTAGAACAAACTGTACGTTCCAGATGAGTTTGTGCAATAGATTGAAATTCTTCCTTATTGCCCAGGTACACAGTAATAATTACAAAAAGCTTCTAATAGATTTTCCTGTAAAAGTCCTGTATTAACCAAAAACGTTGGAATTTGCTGAATGTTTAACAGTACGGTAACATTGTCGTCTTTTATTTTTCGTACATCAAGTGCCTTGCACAATATGTTATAAATTTTAACTTTCGTGAAGATCTTGTTGCAGAACTGAAGGATAGGCGGTTACCCGTAATATTTAATGGTTAAAATAACTTTTAGAAACATCTCCTTTTCATTGCTCTCAGAAACAATATGTCATGGGATATTTATACCGCGAAAACTAGGGGGATTTCTTTAGAGCATGAGAAGGATAACTCCATACACACACATGCCATCAAACCCACACACTGCTTGTTAGATTATTATTGTTATTATTATCATTGGTAACGGCTATTTAATTCCATCTGGGGTATAGACCAGTCTATGGAAGGATGCATCACGGACAAACATGTTAATCTCATGAAAATTCACATAGTAATCCATTAGTCATAAATAGTAATATTTTAAGCTGTTCACGAGGTTTAGCCCCGCACTGGGTCTCGGCCCGCACAGGGTAAGGCCCGCAATCCGCCTGCCCAAAGATCTGCACAAGGTTTCGGCCCACACGGGGTTTCAGCCCCCACGAGGTATCGCCCGCACCCTGATGGCCCATCGGTCTGCTCGAGGTTTCGGTCCGCACGAGGTTTAGGACCGCACAGGGTTCGGGCCCGTACTCCACATGTAACTTCCAGCCCGCCCCGGTCCCTTAATCCCTGCCTACCCAGACCCGCACCAATACGGGGGTCGATCCGCTGCGATGACGTACATCTTTATAAAGAAACTAGAAAATTTGCTTGTCTCTCTGTATGTATGTTAGTAATCCAAATCGCATTTGGCTCAATTGGTGGAGCGCTCACTTCTGGTGCTAAGGGTCGTCAGATCGATCCCTGCTCATAACATGTTGGTTTTGTTTTGCACAAATACCGTGTGCGTGGGTTTTCTTGAGTTTCTACCGTTTCCTTCCACTTTCTTCATTCCACAAATTCATCCCATCATCATTCATCCGGCCTGAGCCAAAGTTGCCTAAAAGCCTTAAAAATTAAATTTTAAAATATTCAAGAAAGTAATCCAAATCTACATAGGTCCCTTGATTTCCACAAGATTTTGCCCATGTGTTTCTTAGGTACTGGGCCAGGTCGTATAGTTAATCCGGATCTGGAATTGCGTCCAAACTGTCATTGTTGCCATTTCATTAATTGCTTCAATTTGGGCGTATCAGCACCAAAATTATTCGACACAATACAAACATTGTATGAGCGTTCCCGTCGAAAGGGTCAGTGTCACCGTCTAATTCATAAAATATATACTTATTTTATAAAATATATATTTTAAAAATTTATACACATATATTTGTTTATACAAATCGACACAATCTCACTCTAAACAAAATAATGTTAGTATGCTTGCGTAAGCATCGCGCCAATACGGCTTGACCAATTGGAATGATTTTTCGCACATGATCAGATATTGGAAACATTTAGGAAATTGTCATATCAGCCGCCATCTTAGATTCAAAATGCCCGCCCAGAAACAATTTTTACACTGTTTGAGCTAGAGATACGAAATTTGACATAAATATTTATTATCAAGAGTAGTTGAAAATATAGAAACATTTTGAAAAAGTCACCACCTTTGATTCAAAATGGCCGCCCAAAACCATTTCCACACCTTTTGAACTAGGGATGAGAAATTTGGCACAAAGGTGTATTATCAAGTGTAGTGTGAGAAAATATTATGTTTTGAAAAATTCCCATGCAAAAACATTATCTATTCGTTCGAACTAGAGGAGTGAAATTTGCAATGAAGGCATACCATCACCAGTAGGTCACAATTACCCAGAGAACATATAAAGTAGCCATCTTAATCTAAAATTGCTAAAATTTAATATTTAAAATTTGCTTCGAGGATATATATGACCTTATTCGCAACCAACTTCGCATGTTGCTACTGGAAAATGTACTGACTCCCCAATCTTTTCCCGACCACTAGGAAGTGTATCGGACCCCACTGTTAAAATAACAGCCTGCAAACTACCTTACATTTCAAGCAACACACGGTTGTTAATGAAATTAAGGGATAATGCACACCGTAAATATAAACGAACAAACTTGCAAATACATTGGGTTGAGTATAAACAGCTCCCTAACTTCACAACAACCGTTACAAGACAGGAGAAGGTAGCTAATTTCTCCCACCATATTAATAACAGCAGTAGCCCAAAAGCTATGTGGAATAAACTCCGTAAATTAGGAGTGGGCAAGGCAAACCCTTCGCATTGTTTTCCTAGGAACGTAAATGATCCAAATTTAATAAATAACTTTTTTGTTGATGTAACTAATTCAAATATTACTGACAAGTCAGATATATCTAGAAACATGAGTTACTTCAATACGCTGAAATGTAACCACATGTCAAAGCCATTTACATTACGTCAAATGAATGAGTTCGAAGTGGAGAGAGCAGCAAAAAGCATTAAGTCGAATGCTGCAGCACTTGACGGTATTACAAGAAAAATGTTGAACTTAGTACTTCCATTTATTCTATCACCATTAACTCACATTATATATTTTTTCTTTTAATAATGGTTGTTTTCCTAGCCACTAGAATGAAGAAAACGTTATGCCACTTCCGAAAAAAAACAAAAGTGGAATCTCTAAGAGACTTAAGGCCTATTAGTATATTTCCTATCTTGTCGAAAGTGATTGAAAAAATTGTATATCAGCAACTGTACAAATATGTAACTAAACACAATCTACTACCTGTTAGTCAGTCCGGTTTTCGCAGGCACCATAGCACTACTACTGCATTATTAAAAGTTACAGACGAAAGGAATTAATTCCTCTTATGTTACTATACTAGTTCTGCTTGATCTCACATTTTATTTAGTGCAACACGATTTACTTTTAGCCAAACTTAATTATTACAATGTAGCGAAGTCTACTCTCTCGTGGTTCCGGTCGTATCTCTATAACAGAGAACAAAGAGTTATGTTACAAAATTCCGCACTGGTACTATCTGAACCAGCTAAAATTAATAATGGTGTGCCAGAAGACTCTATATTAGTTACTTTACTTTTTTCAATATACTCTTCTGACCTACCTCTTACATTGAAGTATTCTCAAGGCCATTCTTATGCTGATGATACACAATTATTTGTCTCGTCTCCACCCAGTCTATTAATTACAAAAGTGACACTTCTTAATAAAGATCTGAAAGCTATCAATGATTGGTACGTTGGTAATGGGTTACTAGTTAACCAACAAAAATGTACGTTCACGATCATAGGAACAAAAAATAACCTGAAGAATATATTTACTGATGAAATTAAAGTGAACATAATGAACGTAAATATTCCACATTCCAAGGTGGTCAGAAATCTAGGAGTCCAGATGGAAGAAAATCTTACCTGGAGCTCTCATCTGTCCACCCAGTGTACGAAAGCTCTGTCAACCCTGCGGTATATTTATAAACTACGCGAATACTTCACGAAAGAGACTAAATTATGTCTTGTCCGTAACCTTATTCTATCTCTTTTCGATTACTGTGATGTAGTTTACGGACCGGGCTTAACCTTGAGTAAGGCAATATCTATACAAAACATACAAAATGCCCGCGTAAGATTTAGCCTTGGATTTCATATATCGGAACATGTACTACCAAAATTGAATAATGAAAATATGCTTACTATGTCAAGGAGACGTAACTTGCACTATTGTTGTTTAATATTTAAACTTTTAAAAAATAAATCTCTCCTCTACCTAGCAAATAAACTTAACCCTCGAAGAACTGTTCATCACTAGACAACACGTAATAGTAACGGCCTTAATGCCTCCGTTTCAGACTCTGCAAAACAGCTGGTTCATTTTCTGTTTCCGCAGCAAAAACATGGAACTCTCTGCCAATCAATACTACAAATTCTACCACTTACAGTGCGTTCAAATATATGATCAAACATTCCCTCCATCGGAAGCAATTACTAAGCTCAAACTCTTATGACCCAACCTGACAATTTCACACATTGGTATTGTGTAATTAGAATCATTATATATTTGTAACGTCTTTTCCCCCCTCGTAGATATGTAACTGTTGACACCAATAAAAATGCGTGTTTTGGGTGTCTGTATCTCTGTGTGTGTGTGTGTGTGTGTGAGTGCATTTAGTATATAGGATTGTTTATCATTATTACTATTATTATTATCATTATTGTACATTATTTTACCATTCTTTTTTGTATTGTATTTCGCTTATATTACTAACATTGTACGAATGTCGAGATTTAATGTTAGTTAATCGTTGTTTCAAGTGGGTCATTGCAAGAGAGTTCTTGTTTCATGTAAAATTTTAAATAAATGTTTGGTTAAGCTTGGTTTATAAGGAATATTACAAGTGAAAAGTTTGGTGGTTCAGTCTTGTTTCATATGAATAATGGTTCGATGACATTGTATGTAAGATTTTTGTAAGTGAATACTAGGCGAACGTTGTTTCAGGCAGGATTAAATGTTGTTTTATGTGAATCTTTAAAAGGGAATGTTAGTTCAGTTTCATTTCTTTATGACTGAATCTGATATTTTATGAAGGAAGCTGGAGCTACGAGGATATGAAAAAAGGGACATTAACTCTCAATTTTAAAGTACTCAATCATACTCTTTCTACATTATTTATTACTATGTAGTAGGCAATGATATATTTTTATTGAATTACTTCATCCGTGATAAGAAAGAATAATACTAATTTATTTTTTTATAATTTCAGCATTATGACTAATCTTATGAATGCTGTAGATAGTCTTTTGAGAGGAGAAGCTGAAAAAGGATATGAAGATAGGGAGAAGATGCTGAACACGTGGGGCGAGGTATGTAGTTATCGAGCAAATAGGTGTTATCCATTATCCTGCAATCTGTTTCCTTTCATTCACATGCTTTGTAAGCAATTCAAGGAGGATGTAAACATCTATAAAGCCAATTTAGCCAGGTGTGAGAGCAAGGAGGATTTTATTAATTTAGGAATGTGGAGATTGTTTTGTAGATAATAAATTGTACGATTAGACTGCCAGCATTATTGTATATTAGTAGATAAAGTTGCTCTGAAAGGAGGGAGAGTACTTGAGCCTATAGTGGCTATGCTTTTACGCTTAGTACCTCATGTGGAGAGTCATGGTTCAGAGATCTATGCTCGTACATACGAAGATGAATCTCTGACCATCATCCCTCGCAGAAGGTCTCTTCCTCCTTTCTCATTCACTGTACCTTCTAATATGTAAATGCTACCAGCCAATCTGCTCCATTTGTGACTAGTACTGGTGCTTCCACTACCACCACCACTACTTTAGCGAACACATTGACTTGTGTGCTTCACAATCCACTGTTTATTGTACCACCACCGGAATCTGTTCCCGCACTATTTCCACTTCATCTACTCTCACGGGAACACATATTCCTATTCCTAGTACTTCGAATGCGCACATCCACCAGCACCTGTTCCTATTCCTAGTACTTCTAGCTCTAATCATACTCTCCCTCCCACTTCTCTTACTAGTATGCCAAGTACGTCATTAGCTACCGATATTCCTAGTATCATTTATGCAGACTCTCACAGAGTTGACAGGGTAAGTTTGAATGGGGATTTATACAACTCTGTGAGAGTGGGTATGCATTTTCGGCCGCATAATGTTTAGGAAATGTCGCCGAGGGGTGATGAACTATGCAATGAAATTGTTGATATTTTTAGGGAGATATTGTCTTTTAATGATATCGCTAGTATGGAAAGGGAAGATGGGAGTAATTGGGTGAATGAGAATGCCTATCACCAGCTGAACAGAAAAGGGGAAAATATGTTTGAAGTGATATCCCGCCGTAATCGAGAATATAGTAGATTTCCATTACGTGGAGTAGAGGTTACCATACATGTTCGAGAGACAGAATTTTAAACCTCGAACTTTATGTTGAGGCCCTTCTTTACTTTCTCGCTTGAACAAGTATTGTCTGATGTGGACCAAGCTAGTTACATTGGCTTTTCCATAGACAGTTCAAACGACACCCTCGAGCGCCACGTTTATATTCCTTGGAGAAACTTCCGTATATGACAGTTGAGCATATTCTTTCCACTTTGGAGAATATTTTGAACTCGAACGAATTATTTCTCCTTGGTGAAAGAATTACGATCAAATGTCATATTACGGCCCCGATACGTGGACAGGTCCGAAAGAATGATAAAAAGTATCTCCCACTCGAGGAGTATTTACAAAAACATATCATTCCCGTTCGGAGCTTTCCTAGCGATGGGAGCTATGATTGTCTTGCGCGAGCTCTATGTCTGGCTCGAAGTAGAGCAAATCAGACAAAGCACATTACCTATAGAATGCGAAATGACTCAGAAAGATGGATTAAGGAAGGAAAAACGTTATCTGAAGATGCAGGTGTTGACTTGAAAGTGAAAAATGGTGAGGGTATTGATGAATTGGACAGATTTCAAAGGTATTTTGGAGATGAGTATCAAATTGTTATATATGCCCTCAGTCCAATTGCAAGATATTTTTAGGTTTGGTATTGGGGGGAGAGTGTTATTTCTAGCAAAAAGTTATTTCTTTTGTTTATAAAGACCAGCACTATGAGATAATTTCTTGTATATCGTCCTTTCTAGGTAAAAGGGGGTATTGTCCTGATTGTCTTATTCCCTATTATAATCGTGAAGAGCATAGGTGTGAGTATCAATGCGAAATGCGTGAGAGGAGACATATTATTACAGATAATGATGATGAAGAGAGTAATATTCAATGTAAGGATTGTTTGAGAACATTTCCTACTCTTTCTTGCTATCGCACTCATAGTGAGAAAGAGAATAGTAGGCCCCTATGTTATTTTTACGTGAAACTTTGCCCAAAGTGTGCAGTTAAAATTGATTCTTGACATAGCAAATCCAATCATGTTTGTGGGGAACGTTATTGTAATTTCTGTCTGACGCATGTTGAATCGACACACTTTTGTTTTGTTAAGAAATTACGGAAGAATCATATCAAAAACTTCTTGTACGTTTTTAACGATGTAGAAACCCAACTACTAGGAGAGAATGAAAAGGGGGAAAGTGAGCATCGCGGAAACTTAATATGTTCTTCCCACTGCTGTCATGAATGTAAGGACAGGGAAGTGGAGTATAAATGTTTTGTATGTGGTAATGCAGAAGGCGATAGAGACTGTGTTTTATGACATGCAGGCATTGATCATTCACGTTATTAGTCAAGGTCCAAAGTTTGAGAGAGTAGTGGGAATCGCGCATAATGGTTCCCATTTTGATACTTTACTAGTAGCGAGGGATCGTATAGAAAAACTACATTATTCCCCTAAAATTGGCATCTTTTCCCATACCCCCAAGGGGACTGCGGATCCTTAGGTGAGTTCTGCCTCATTTATTGTAACCTACTTGTTATGGTACGCGTTCATATCAAATTTGTTTTCTCTAGTCTCAGTGATTTAAAAAATGCGTTTTGGGCCGTCATTTTGGATTAAGGTGGAGGCTTTATATGTACTCGTAGATTATCGTGATCTACTCCTGATTGTACATCTTCATGTCAAATTTCATTCCTTTAGCTCAAACGACGTGGAAAATGTTTTGGGTTTCCATTTTGAATCAAAGGTCGTGATTTTTTCAAAATATTTTTTTATATTTTCTTAGACTACTCTTGAAAATAAACATTTATGCTAAATTTTCGTACCTCTAACTCAAACAGTATGGAAAATTGTTTCTGGTCGGTCAGAATCCAACTTGGGGCTTGTTACGATTATTTCCCAAGCGGGTACAATATCTGATCATGTGCGAAAATTAATTTCAATTCGTTAAGCCGTTTTGGCGTGATCCTCACACAAGCATACTTACATTTATTTTGATAGTGAGGAATTGTGTTGATTTGTATAAACTAACACACTTTTTTAAATTTTTAAAATATATATTTTATAAAAGAAGAATATATTTTATGAAATAGATGGTTACACTGACGCTTTGAACGGGAACTCTAATAGAATATTTGTATTGTGTCCAATAATGTGTGTCAATTTTAGTGCTGATACACCTAAATAAAAGCAATAAAAATGTCAACAATGACAATGACAATCTAGATCCGGAATACCTGTACGACCTGACCCTGGTGGGCAAAATTTGGTGTAAATCAAGGGACGCATGTAAATTTCTATTATTAACGTACAGGCAGACTGACACAAGTTTTCTAGTTTCTTTATAAAGATGTACGTCATCGCTGCGGGCCAGGGTAGGCAGTGGTCTACGGGCCGGGGTAGGATGGAAAGTTACATATAGACAGCGGGCCCGATCTCCGTGCGGGCCGAAACCTCGTACGAACCGACGAGCCGGCGGACTGTGGGCCCGAACCTTGCGCGGGCCGAAAGCTTAAGCAGATCGACGGGCTGACGGACTGCGAGCTCCAACCCTGTGGGGGCTGACGAGCCGAGAAGACTATACCCCGTCCTGTCGACATTTTTACATATGGCGATCAACTTAAGTACGTATTAATAGAAATAACAACAGAAACGGAGGCTTGAGAAGGTACAGTAAAATTTCAGCCGTGTAGCTGCAAGGTGCATTTATTAATACCCCTTCATCACTTGACAAACATGACACTTATAAAAAAACAAAAAAAAAAACGTAGTTATAATAAAGTAACAGACAGAGGCAAAATGTTGGTGCGCGGTTATGTGGAGTGAGTGTGACGGCAGTGGCTAGTGTGTTAGGTGTGTCGCCAGGGACAGTGTCGAAGGTGATGACGGCCTACACAACACACGGGAAAACCACATCGGGGAAGCGGAACAGTGGGCGGAAGAAAAGCATCAGTGACAGGGCACGCCGGGTATTAAAGCGCATTGTCACGCGGAACCGTCGTGCCACTGCGGCGCAAGTGACGGAGGAACTCAATCAGCACCTCCCCCAACCTGTTTCGACAATCACAGTCCGCCGCGAATTACATGACATGAACTTACGGGGTCGTGTTGCACGGGCCAAACCTCTCATCAGGGACCAGAACGCTTTAACACGCCGCAAATGGTGCCGCGACCATGCAACTTGGACCGTTGACGACTGGAAACGTGTGGTATGGTCGGATGAGTCACCATTCACCCTATTCCAAACCACGGGCCGTGTTTATGTGTGGAGAACGCCCAAAGAAGCGTATGATCTGCAGTGTCTCCGCCCAACTGTGAAACATGGCGGCGGCACGGTGATGCTGTGGGCCGCAATATCATGGTTTTCATTGGGTCCTGTGGTCACACTTCGCGGACGCATCACTGCCAACGATTATGTCGCAATTTTAGGAGACCACTTGCATCCTATGGTCCGGATGTTGTTCCCGGACAATGACGCCATATTCCAGGATGATAATGCACCCATTCACACAGCTGGAGTTGTTGCAGCGTGGTTTGAGGAACATCGGGATGAAGTTCAACACCTCCCCTGGCCCGCCCAATCCCCAGATCTCAACATAATTGAACATCTGTGGTCCATCTTGGAAACACGACTCCGGCGACGATTTCCACCTCCATCCTCTCTCACAGAACTGGCCGATGCCCTGCACGAGGAATGGTGTAATATTCCACTTGCTACCATTCACGACCTCTATGCCTCCATCCCACGTCGCATCAAGGCTGTTCTGAAGGCGAAAGGTGGCCCGACACCATATTAATCTGGTAAGTTGCACTTTCGTTCAGGTGTTTCCATTATTCTGATAAGCATCTGTATCTATTCTTAATATACAGAATAATATGACCTGTCGTGACTGTATGTTACGGAAAACACAGTTTAGGTAAGTTTAAACTATCTGCTACTGTTTTTATAAAGCAGGCAAATTTGTACATTTCACTATAATATTCTAATTGCTCACCTGAGTCACGAATTACTGACAAGGAGTT
>JAGDQP010072185.1:0-10543 GCA_022664845.1 Lepisma saccharinum | reverse complement strand
TTGGCAGCACATATTAATCAAATTGAAATTATATACACCTGGTCTGAGCATGATATACATGTACTAACATGTTTGGATGAGTCCAGTGGTTAAGTCGTTATGAGGTCTAATAGAAACTAATTCTGTGTGCTTTTGTAGCATAGATTACGCATCATTTAAACATGTAGTCGTTCGTACAACTTTCAATACAGCTCTGGTAAAACGGACATTCAACGGTGTTACTAACATGGAATCAACGTGTGTGTTACTGGGGAATGGAAAACAGTTATAGTATCTGGTTATCCCTTAAGTAGTGTCGCACGGCCGCAGCAATAACGCCATCTGACTTGCGAGTACGGAAGTAGACGGCATGTTCCATAGCTGAGTCATAGAGAGCACTTGATTGTGCAGAAGTGTGTCTTGGAAGTGTATCTTGTGTTTGATTATGGAAGTATTGGAGAACGATATACGGGCATGTCACACTGTATGGATTTTATCAGGGACATCCAGCCAGCGCATTGGCACGGATGTGGATGTGAGAAAGTGCCAGAGGTGGTTTCAGAGATTTCGGTCTGGGGACACCAGCCTCACCAATAAGCTACAAAAAGTCCACCTGTGAAGCTGGACAAAGATGCCTAGCTTGCGAGCAGAGATGGTGGAAAATCCAATGTAGACTGTTGAAGAATTGGCCAACAAACACTATGATACCCATTCGACTGTTCAGCGTCATTTACAGGACCTTGGGTACGTGCCTAAACTCGGAGAATGGGTACCCAAAGAGTTAACTACTCAACACAAACGGCAACGAGTTGACATCTGCAGTTCTCTGTTCACCGGTCATAGACGTGAGCCATTTTTGGACAGAATGGTAACATGGGATGAAAAGTGAGTTCTCTACCATAACATTACAAGGAAACGGCAGTGGATATTTGTAGTAAAATCCATTTTGAGCTCTTGCCACAGAACCAGGCATAAACGCAGACGTCTACTTTCAGCAGCTTGAACATCTATAGACTGCATTGTTGGAGGAATGTACTGCTCTGGTTAATCGCAAGGGTGATGACGCGAATGCACACACGACAAGAAGGGCTTGTGCTAAGATGAAGGAATCTTGCTGGGACAAACTCACTCATTCAGAGTTTTCACTATACCAACTAAATACTGTCGCTTACGCAGCCTATAAAATCATATTTCCGGGGAGACATTGCAAAATGAGTATGACGTGCGACGAACAGTGACCTAGTTCTTTGGCTCGAAAACCGGTGACTATTTCAGCGGGGGATTCAACAACTAGTTGACAGGTGGCAGTGTGATGTGGAGTCCGATGGAGACTCTTTTCATGACCAACAGCAGTGTTCCAGGTAAGTTATAATTCTTTTCCTCACGGTTCGAAAATAATACATTACTTACGGGATAGGCTGATAATTCCAGAGTTGTATCCGAATGCTTCTGGAAAATAATTCTGCACAGAAGAAGCAGGAAACGCTTATCATTAGATCAGATCCACGATAGTTAATATTGAAGAAAGGCTTAATTATAATTTGTGAATTTTGTGTTTTGTTTAATGTAACATCATAAACGAGCATTCGATGTAAAACTAACAAGATGGATAAAACCTGCTGCCTTTGGGCCTTACTGGATCAATTATTATGTAATAAATAAGAGTGACAATTAAAAGGACAGAAGTTCTTTGAAAAACAAACACTGTCAGTGGTTGTATATTTTAGAGCCTCAGAATTCAATGGAGCGTTCGGAAAATATGGAGGAGATAGCCAATTGAAGGGAAGCTTTGGTAAATTTTAGTTACTGGTAGTGGTAATAATTAGTTTCGTTAATTCCTAAGCGATATATGACTCTATAGCTGATAAACTCTATCAAAAAGTAAAATCTAGCGTTATATACGTTCGTTAGAATGCGTGTTTGAGATGTAATATATCATTCTATGAGCATAGAAAGAAATAACTAGAAAGAATGTTCAAGTTTATTTTTTTTACAAGGAGAAGATCATGTTTTATTACAAATCTGTTCTTTGGATTTCAATCATAATTTCGTTTGTGATCGTAAGTCCCAAATTTTTTAATGTATTGACTTAAGACACCTTTACATCCATGACCAAATTCATTTTACATATTTTCTTAAACTTACGTTCTTGTTCAAAACATTTTCAAATTATTTTTACGTTGTAAACCCAATGTACTCGCGTTTATGTTCAAGCAACCTGATTTTTATTTATTATTTATTTTCTGGTACATAAATGGAAAGAGGTTTGAAAATGAAAAGAAAAGCTATGGTTTCAATAGATTTATTCTTTATTTTTTATGGTGTTTTAATTTGCAGTCATGAAAATCCATTTTTACTCAGTCATAAGTTATATGAAATAGCTTGAAGATTTTTATAAAGCTTCGGAAGAGGTGAAATAAGTTTTCTTTTCTAAATTCTTATTCCGGCCCTTATATAAGTTAGCTTAATCAGAAATTATTCTGAGGAAAGGATGTGTGAAGGTATCAATATAACATTAATCTAGTTTGATTGAAGAAAACCAGTGGACAATATCCATCATTTGGTGTGCTTAACTCGCACCCAAGATATTCTGAATTGGAATGAAATTCTGACGATCAATTTGGGGGAGAATGTAAGATTACTGAAACACAATGTGTGAGGTATCATCACACTTTAAAATTTACACTTAATTGCTTTAGCTGTAATCCCAAATGACTACCACAGAAAAAGACAATTTTACTAATTTTAAAGAACAGTGTTTAGAGGGCTCGGAATCAACATTACGTAATCCAGTACATCAAATAATGATTTGCTTGTAATAGATAAAATGTATGTTTTTCTTTTTGCATAAAACATTGTTAAAAGAGAGGATGTAGATGGCATTGTCACCTCAGTTTGTCAACAAATGGACAAGGCACCTTTTTTTTCTGCTGTGACCTTCAAATGGATCTCTGAAGTATTACATTTATGTCACTGCGTAATATGCTTTCAAAAATTATTTCTGAAAATTGCTCTAAAAATAATCTTATGTAGATAGAGAAAGGAAAAACAGCAATGAATTAACTTAATACGTAAGGAAAATTAAAAATATCGTAGTCTCACCAAGTGTTTTTACAATGTTTGTTCCAGTATCCATAAACGTCACATAGTTATCAATACCAAAGATGCATCAAATTAAAATATCTTAGTGTTTCCAGTCGTGGTATCAGATGTGTTCTTCAACCCACTGGTAGTCGCCCTTGGTGTATCTGTGTAAATTTCCTGCGTGGATAGAAAAAGAAATCAACTCAAATTACTAGAACAAATTAAGTTATTATGTATCTTTATATATCTTATTCGTTAAGACTAGAACCTTCTATTCCTAACAATTTATTCGTTAAGTCGAAACATTTATTCTTCAATTTACTTGATGAAAAAGGTTAACCGTTGAAGAAATACTATTCGATTTTTCTATATCTATTAGTTACTTTACGATGTCTATTTTATAATTAAGAAAATTCTTCGGGTGGAGTAAATGTGAGAAAACATTGAGAAAACATGAGAAAGCAAGAAAGAGTCATAAACATTGAAAGAAAAACATTTTTGGAGTTAAAGAAAACTGGATTCAAAAAAATTAATTTAATTTTTAACTTTGTGAAACATTCTATTTCTTGATTATGGCACAACTTGGAGAAAGTTGAGAATCTTTTTGTTGAGTGTTTCAGAAGTTGCAGAACAAATTTATTTTCAGTCTAAATAATGTTAATTTCAATGCAAGTGTTGCTTAATCACTTCAATGCGATCGGCAATTGCGCTCATATACATAAAATTAAACATCAGATTTTATTTATTCCCTCGTATTCTATTTTACATAAATACTATTCTCACAGCCAAGAATAACTTTTCCATGTAAGTACGAGATCTACTTTCCAGAATTTTCCTTAGATTTTAAAGTGTATTCAATGGAATGTCAGACAACGCATAATATGTAAACTACTATAATGGAAACGCTGTTTTTTATCTTTTACTTAATAGCCCACGAAATAAAAGTTTTATATCGGGAATAATTAGGAGAAAGCTGAATTTTGATCAGTTGTTACATCATTACTAGATGCGCATTTTAGCAAAAGTCCCCACCCCTCCCCCTTGTGCTTCCTCCAGTCCCCCACGAAGTACAAATTTACTGACTTCCAGAAATTGCTTTATATCTCCTTAACTAAGAGACATAGCGATATGGTTCTTTTTTGTTATAATTCCTAGATGACAGACAACAAAAATAATTATCATGCGTGTTGCGCTATTTCTAGTAGTTTTGCGGTAATTTAGATCCAAAGCGCAAAATAAGGATATTTTGCTTTCGACATTTACACTTTTTACGGTGTAGCTTGTTTTCAACTCACAATATCAAAAACCTGTTCGAAATAAAAGTTGTTGCCTGTTTCATAAGCTTTAAAATGATGTATATATCAATATGGTTGAACCATTACTGTGTTAGCTATTGAGGTAGCAATGACGCTCAACAGCGCGCGAACAATGCTGTTCCTTCTACGTGTGCCCTGTCTACATTAGGCAGTTGTGAGTTGTGGACGATTATAACAATGTATCTTTGCTATGTAGTGGTAAGTAAAATAGATGATGAATTGTTAGTGTATTTTGACGGACTTTTCATGCGATATATCAAGTACCTAGATAGCATGCCAACTTGCAACAAAGTTGAATCACGTCAAAATTGCTATGTGGGTAGTGAAATAAGAGAAAAGGTAGGTACTTCAATTGTAAGCTATTTCTGTACTCAGCAAGAGAAAATAGAACCTCATAAAATTTATTACGATAAGGTTAGTCATATTTCTATTATTTGGAAATTACACTTTAATTGATAATTTTTGTTTTTAGTAAAACTTACATCTGAAGATGTATTTTCAATTGAAAGTTGTAGGTTATATTTTTTTTGTCAGACCGTAGTAATCAGTTATCACTTTAAAGAAACTTTATCAACATCTTATCAGAATTTAAGTAGCGGAATTAACGCATTAAACTTACCACATTGCTTATTTATTAAAAATACAATACAATAAGAATGGTTGATTTTAATATATTATGCTCTTAGTGGAAATAGTGGAAATAACTTTAAAAAATGTAATCGTGAAAAGAGAATAACGGACATTATTGAGGATAGTGTTAAACGAATAGATGCACTGCATGAAAAGTTGGAAGGAGAAGGTACTATTCAGGTTCACAGCGCGTTCATGCAGAAGTATGTAAGCCATACTTACATCACAGCTGATTATAAATCAATGTAGACCGATAACCCATATTATCTTTCAACATATTCAACTTTTTTAAGGACCTCAGAAGCAACGTTCGATTTAAAAATAAATGGCATCATTTGTGGGCAAGAATTCAGTATTAAAACTGCATGAAAGCACAAGAAATGTTTTTATATGGTTGTGATTTAAGATATGAGATAACATTTTATCATGAAATGTGACTTACGAAATGATGAGCTGGAATAAAGGGTAAGGGCTAGGCTTCTTATTGTGAGTACCAGAAATACAGTCCCATGGAAACGGTTCCAGAGATTTTTTTAAAGATTTAAAACAATTGGACTTGACCAAAATTCATTTTGTATGTTATGTGACTACAGTGACGAATGCTACAGTATGTTATAAAACAGTGACGAATGCCAGTACACTCTGAATGAATTAAAATATATTATTACACTTGTATCTGGTCAAGGGGACGGCTGTCATATACAACAAACATCTTTAATAATATTTTACAGATCGGATAATTGTTTCAAATGTTTCTGAGAGCAAAAATGTACTTTGCTTATCGAACACGACTCATAAAATCATGTCACAATGATATAATTATAGGAAAGCTGCCCCTGCTACTGGACGGTTAAGGATAGTATTAGATGCAGCCAACATCATACGAGAAGACATACAGAGGATGATGGCTTATAACTGAAGTATATACCCAGATTTCATTGATAGCAAGTCTGACGGGCAAAACCTCATTTTAGGTCTTTGTGGAGAGTGTAATTTGATTTGATGCAGCTTGTAGGATTAAACAGCAATATGGATGGAATTGCTTCATGAACAATCTTATTAATAACTATGAAAAGAATGAATCGGTGTGCATAAAGCCAGTATAATTTATAAATTTTCATCCTAGTACTATTTATACGCCATTGTGTTTGACAGCAGATCAAGGTAGAAAACTCAGCTAGTGATCATCATCACATTTGATCCACCTTTCTTGAATTGAATTATGACTTTCAGGCATCTAAGGCTCCGACCGGAATAGGGTAGAAGCAAGGATGAACTGTGAACCCGAATAGTTCTTTCTCCTTAAAAAATTCCATGCAGTCCATTTTTCCATTTCACACTAACCTCAATAATGCCCTTAATTCTCGTTCCACTATTACAGTTTCTCTTTCAGGTTATATCCCACTAACAGCACACAATAAATCAAAACCAACCATTCTTCTTTTATTCTATTTCTAATAAATAAGTAATTTGTGAAGTTTAATGCATTCATTCCGCTACGTAAATTTTCACAAGATCCTGATAGTTTCTTTACAACAATAATCGGTTACCACGCTCTGTTAGAAAATAATAAATATAACCTACAGCATTCAATTGACAATACATCATCATCAAAGGAGAGCTATAATAAAAATTAACATTACCAACTAAATTTAATTTCCAACTAATATGACTGACCTTATCGTAATAAATTCTATGAGGTTTTATCCGCTTTTCGTGAACAAAGAAATGGTTTACAATTCAAGTACCTTATTTTATTTCACTACCCACATAACAATTTAAACCTGACTCAAAAGTTAACCAAGCTTACTTTGATAAGTGGAATGATGACTTGATGCAGGTTTAGCAATTTAAGCCTGAATTTTTAAAAAAAATGTCGCATTAAGCACTCCAGTTTACAGAAATCAAAGTTGAAGAATCCTTGCCAGGACAAGAGAGGAAAATAAATAGTACCTCATACAAAAATAAAAACGGTGTTTTGGAGAGGAATCTAGCCGAGGGTAATTGGCACACTAATCCAAAGCCGTAATCCTAGACCAGAGAATCAAACGCCCGAGTTCGAATTCGAAGCATTGTTGCATTTAGTACAAGTAATCAGATCACAGGCATCCCTAGCAATTGGCGAATATTAGACAACGTCGAAATACGCGTGACATGTGATGGAACTTCAATGCACTGAGACAACAATGAAAGTGCGGCAAAAAATAATAAATAAGTTTGACAAGATTTCTCGCATAGTTGCTGATTCCAACAAGTTTTAGTTAGCTTCGTTACAACTACCACGCCACGTGTTTTCCCATTGCTTAGTTATAAAGTTAATCAACAAAATATCAAGCTTAACAAAGCTCGACACAAATGACGGACAACCTTGTTACAAGCTGGCATGCTATCTAGGTACGTAATATATCAGATGAAAAGTTCGTCAAGATACACTATCAATGCATCACCTATTTTACTTGCCACTACACAGCAAAGATATATTGTCATAATCGTAGACAGATCACAACTGCCTAATGTGGATATGACACACATAGAAGGAAAAGCATTATTCGCGCGCTGTTGCGCGTCACTGTTACCTCAATAGTTAACACAGTAATGGTTCAACCATATTGATGTATACATCATGTTAAAGCTTATGAAACAGGCAACAACTTTTATTTCGAACAGGGTTCGAAATTGTGAGTTTAAATATTGTGATATTGTGAGTTTAAATATTGTGAGTTGATATTGTGAGTTTAAAATAAGCTACACCGTAAAAGGTGTAAATATTGAAAGTAAAATATCCTTATTTTCCTCTTTGGATCTATATTACGGCAAACTGCTAGCAATAGCGCAACACGCATGATAATCATTTTTGTAGCCTGTTATCTACGAATTATAACAAAAAAAGAATCATATCCCTATGTATCTTAGTTACGGAGATATAATGAAATTGCTGGAAGTCTGTAAATTTGTACTTCGCGGGGGATTGGGGGGAGTCACTAGGGGAAGGGGCGGGGACTTTTGGGAAAATGGACATCTAGTAATGATGTAACAACTGACCAAAATTCAGCTTTCTCCTAATTATTCCCGACATTTGCCCTTTTTTCCCTTTATTTCCTGGGCTTTTTAGCCTTCCTTGTCTGGAAAGCATTTTTGAACATTATATATTCTTTACAGAACAGCATTCAAGTTGACTGGGTTCAGGGCGCTCAACACACGCCAGAATTCAGAAACTATTGGGTAGTACGCGCACTATGTTAAGTGCAATACTTTACTGTTAAGGACGTATGGAGTACAGTCAAATCTTATACGTAAATTTGACTAGAAGAGCAGGTTTAAAATTTTTATCCTCTTAACAAATAATGTTAAAAGTTGTCAGTAAAGGGCAGAAAGGTCGCTTCTCTCTCTGGGCTGAATTTCGGAAATCCTCCCCACAATTTGGCTTTATTGTTTATATTTTATGTTACAAAAAAAATCAGTGCTTTCGGTACAATTATCGTAAAATTGCTGAGGTTAAATAAATGCTTTAATATTTGAAACTTAAACAAAGAATACAGAATTGAATTGAACAAGTTACTTTTTAAATTGATAGAAAATTTTAAAATTGTGAAAAAAAAAAAATTGTAAGGTATCACCGCACGAGTTTTTTTTATACTTAGCTGGATGATTAGGACAGTGTCAGGACAATTACATACTAAATTTCAAATTTTAGTGACATATATTCCTAAATTCTTGAATTCATTGACGAAAAATTATCATGTTAGAGCCACCTCCTAAATCGTTGTTGATTAAAGATACAATTAAATTTATATATCATACGCCTTGATAGCATATTCGAATCACTATTCGAGCGTGTGTGGAAAAAAACGAGTATTCAAATGTTTGACAGTATAAAAAAGGGAAGGTCGAATAGTATCCTTAGAAATATTGATTAAATCTCACAGAGAAACTAATTTAACGAAACCTAAAGATGTTGGTATTTTAACCAATACCGTGAGTAATAACATGTTCAAATAATATTCGATAAGCTGCCTTGCAATGACTGATGCATTTGAGTCATTAAACAACCATCTTCAAAATGACTCACAAACAGCAATTAAGTAGTGGATAATAGCATTAGTTTGTAAATGCAAAGGTATTCCTTGACATCATTTTAGTACATAAATGTACAAAGTAATTGCAATAAAAATAGTGCATACATTTAAACAAGTTATTAATATTAATGTAAGAGAGAAAATAAACAAATAAATATTATTACCAAGATGAAAATAAATTAAAATGCCATATGGAATATAAAAGGATCCCCTATTTAGTAAAGAATGATTTTATTCATTAGGTCGAGGAACTAAATTTGCTAAGAATTACCGACATTGAACATACCTACGACAAAAGTAATACGCATATTTTCTATTCGTTATTTGTTCGCAGAATATGCTATTGTTTTTACATTGAGTGAAATTAAATCTTCGAATTTAATTTCTATTTATTTTGATCCAAACATGCAGGATACCAATCTTCATAAGAGCAATATGAGTGTAATCTAGCAATGAAAACATAAAATGTGTTTAAACGCAGTACAAACAACCTTGAAGCAATGAATTCGGGACTCAAATATTGCAAATATGTTGGAAATTAAATAATTAACTACATAGCGCTTTCAAAAACATTAGAACTGGAACAAAATGCTCTCATAATATGTCTCAAGATCTAAAGTAAGATGTCAGTGAGTTTTGGTCCGAATAAAAACTAATTAGATTAAAATAAATAACACAATATAATTAAGGGTGTCTCTCAATCCTCTTTTGTACTTTCGCAGGTTCAAAAATATGATTGAAAAGAATTTTCATCTGGAATAAATGTAGTGTGGCTTTTTTATAAATGTGTCACTATGCTTTACCCTTGTTTGAAAGGGTACTTCAAACAGAAAACATTGGAAGGGTATGTGTAAGTGATAGATCTGCGCTGGACATGTACTGCGGATTATAAGATTATAATCGTCATTACTATAAACGTATGATTGAAGTTTTCTTTTGTTATTTTTGATGGCAAATGGAGAGAGAATGCTGATATAGAATATAAACATATTAATGACCGGTATCTACCATTCTCCACGCAAAGAATTGCAGTTAAGGGGAATATGACAATGGATAACTTCAGAACAACTGAAAATATCCCCAATTGTCGCCAGTTGGTTCGATCTAAGCGGCAGACTATTCTGACTGAGGTTTTTCCAGGGTGTTTCCTCAGTTTCACCAGGCAAGTGCCGGGAGGCACCTTCAATATAGGTCCTGGTCGACAAATTTCCGAGCCCTTTCCCTTTTCCTATCCCGGACTGAGTTCTAGATGCCTAAAGGGCATAAATAAAATTCAAATTTAAATATGTAGTAAAATTCTGCTTCCAATTATACATATTTCTTGGCTCAGTTACCACTCAAATAAATCCACGTTCGCTTCAGAATGTTCAAAAAAAGAAAGCTCAACATACAGATGAGCGAGTAATAATATTAGCGACAATAAGAGGAAGAAGAAGAGAAATTATATTACCTTCATTC
>JAGDQP010072184.1:0-10543 GCA_022664845.1 Lepisma saccharinum | reverse complement strand
TTAGCTGTAGCTGCACACAAAAAGCAACATTGAGAGGGTGAATATGACAAAGCACTACATATTTTGCCATATATCATACTAAGAACCAGGGAAGTATACACAGAGAAATCCCTATTATTTACTGTCACATATAGGAGAGAGCATCTTAATTTGTTCTTCAATAACATCTACTTCTTTGGACACAAAATCAGGTGTTCCTTTTGCAGAAATAAATTTAATCGGTCGATAGTACCGAACTGACCCAGAAGTTTGATTTTGCCACAAGGTTTGCTTACTCACACTATCTTTGAAATAAAATTGATTTGGCACCATTGAAATACTGAATAAATTATCATCACATGCACTTTCACTTTGGAACCTTTGCTTATAACGCATTTGTTGGGAACCATCACATCGTCACTTCACAATAAAGTGAAGATCACTACAAGTTTCCGGTACACTTGCAAACACTTCTTGCTTTGATGCACACACACTTTGCACTGCGTGATTGACCAAGGACTGCACAGGAATTTCAGCTACAGTTTCCGTGAATGTAACATTTGGGGGATAACATGCACTCTTTGCTTGTTTCACAGCGTTATAAGAGGGATATGAATTAGGAGCCACACTATCTTGTAACATAATGTATTATTGCGTTGAAAGATTTGCATCAACAATTATTTAGTGCCAGACCTTGATCTGCAGATATAGTCTTCCTTTTACTTTCATCATTAGACACTGAACTGCAGATCTTTTTTATACTTGCCCCTCGACGAGGTGATGCTTCTGATAGTTCTTTCACTATGGTCGCAGAAGCCTTTCTGGCATCTTCGCGAAGCTTCATTTCCTCATCAGCAGATATTTGCTCCAAGCTATTTGACACGACGAAGTCTCTGAGCTTCCTTTTATTGGTTTTCGCACAACATTCACTGAATGTCTTGGATGGCCTTCTGGAACTAGCATATGGTTTGTAACTGGGTGGAGAAGGTAGTAGCTTTCGAAGTGTCTGGCAAACTTGTTTCCACATAACCATTCTGCATTCGATGTAAGGAACCGTTCACGATGACGATGAGATTTGTCCCACCTGTACTCAACTTTCTGACATAGGCTTCTTACAAATACCTATAAACTCTTTCCAACATCATCAGAAAGGTGTTCGTCGCTGACTATTTTCGACACAAGTTCATAAACCTAATCAAAACGTTCAGTTTTCCGGTGACGCGACCAAACATCAAATATTGCTTGCCGGGAGATAGAAGACGCCATCCTGAATTTTTTTTATAATTATTAGAAGCGCAAACATGCGCAGCTTTTTTCTTCATATGTTTTTAGTACACATCCTAATGCATAGAATAAAATCAGTCTGACGTCTGTCTACAACTGTATAAGAGACTTCCAATCTACACTACATTAACGATAATGTTAAATAAAACATGATTACATTGTTCAAGGTCAGTTATTATTACTGATTGTCCACAACTGTAAGACACTGCCAGACGTACATATGAAACTTAGTTTAACAATGCACAGCAACGTCACTCCAAACACAGTGCAATGTTTGGAGATAATGCCTTTACTTTATGACCGTCCCTTTCAACGCTACACACCATGAGTTACATTAGTCGACTTTGGAACCTGTTTGCGACTTCCCTATTGCAGCTAATGGCAATTCTAATTGCTATTCTTCTTCATAGGACTCTTGTCTTACAACCTACATAATATTACGTTTTTTCACGGACTTCAATTTTTTACATTATATCCCCCTGGATTGATCAAATAGCACACTGTGCGCCGTTGCAATTTTTATTACCCAAGGAGTGGCTAGAAAGAGCGCGTTTTGCCTGTCGTCTGCTATTTCTCAGAGCTTAACTCTCAGTGGCACGGCTATAATGACTCAGTGGCATGAACGGAATCTGGAGGAATTTTGGCCTGTTCGGAATCAAGACACAACGCAATGGCAAGGGTTTATAGTGCTACGATTTATTATATTATCACATTAAATATGTACGTATCGATTTTTTCTTGAAAACTATAAAACATTTAATTTCAGGTAATATCACAGTAGAAATATATATAATATTATCAGACAATGAAATACCGGTATGTACGTTAAAAATAAGTTACAATTTACAAAAAGATTGCCTCGAGTTTTTTTTTAAAGACATGTCTACAAGGTATATAATAAAATATGTAATTACATAAGAATCCGGGCCCTAGTCAGTTATGAGCACCTGCACCAGAACATTTGCCCAACTTTGTAACTGTTTTCTTATATTACTTTATATTTCCAGTGAGCGATGAAATGGGAGATCGTAACCTGGTAAACCAACATTCGTCACCAAGAGCGATGGAATGGGACAAACACGCCCCTTTTTCTGGAAGCGATGTAATAGGAATTAATCACAATATTAACCCTTTCTTACCTGAATTATTTTCTTCAAAGTGAATAAAAATTTACTTTGAATAATTTATTCCCTATGATGTACGATTCCAACTGGAATCTTTGCCTTGTACTAAGTGACATAAATGTCAAAGCAGTTCTCACTCCGAAACACTACAGCACAAATGATAATAAATGAAACATATTGCAAGAAAATTCAGATATTAAAATTAGTGATTCCAGTTGAAATCACCAGGGCAGAAAGCATCAACAGATCGTTGCATCTGGAATTATTTTTCTTCCCTAGAAATAATTTTGCAAAAGGCGTGCAAAAGAATTGCTTTTCTTTAATTCTGGTGAATCAATGGAATTTATATGCCTTTTTTCCACACACTAGTTTTGCAAGATTCTTCTTATTCGAACGTGTTAATAAAAATGTTTCATGCTCATCAAAAATAAATGACCAACGATTTATAAATTTGTATAAATTTTGAAGCCTAAAAAAACAAAGATGTCGGAAACGCAACACAAAGTTCCCACTAATTCACCAATGAGGAATAACAAGTGTTTTCCATATAATTTTAGGTACTTCATTGACAGCATTAACAAACTCTGGCATTGGTGACACCTGACCGGTAATGCGAAGTCTCTTTCTTCGTGAGTGTCTCCCCTGCCTTCAATAGATACAAAATATATTTCAGTAATAACCATTTTCTCTGTGCACTGAATGCATCCTGACCAGTGTCCACCGGGAATGATGACCCATGTTCATCTGAATGTAGTGCAGTAGATGTATGTCACACCATGGTTGGGGTTCACTGGTGTCAGTTCTTAATGTCTTGCATCAGTTATTCTATTTGTTTATTCACAAAGTTCGTGCTTGGGATGTCCGTAACTGAATGAATGAGAAGCTGCGTTCTCAGAGAACATTAACTATCCTTCAGTCGTTCATCGGGATTGTCTGTCCTCAGTCCATTAAAAACGCTATTTTCTCCTCTTGATGAGAGTTTTATTTCAGTGGCGTCTCGTGTGCTTGAAAGGTGGTAGTTCACAACCATTGATTCCACCAGATTCCCCTTTCGGGGGTGTCACCTCCCAAATTATCGAGTGTACCCCAACTAAATTTTTACGGAAAAAAATTATACAAACCGTGCAAAACTCTAGTTACACCCTCCCAATTTTTATTTTAAACCCCCAAAAATGAAAATCCTAGCAGAATTTCTGCTCCAAAGAGCAACGAAGAAAGTACGAGAACAAGAAACACATCGTTCGATAGCTTGAAATCGTTTCTCAATGTGCTGAGTAGAGAATTGAACTATAGCTCTCTATAACTTATTTACATTATGTTCTGGGACTAAGAGAAAAAACAAAGAAACTCCACAAACAAATAAATAAGTAGTTGGACTGTTAAGGATTCATCTCGCTTTTTCAGGTACCCAGGTTGGAAAACTCGACAGTGCAGCGACGAATGTATCTCAAAGCAGTTTTCCACGAAAGTAAGACAATTGAAAATTGCCTTTCAAAGTAATGACATACACACAAAACTAAGAACAAATAATAAGAAATTCCATATATCCTTCTTACCGTTATTTAAATATGAAGTCCATTCTTCCGTTACCTGAGAGCTTATTATGCACTGGAATGCGTTGAAAAATATATGTTTTATAAATTGCCTCCTTTTCTATTAATAAATCTTTAATGGCGAAACGAACAAATCAGACCCGAAAATCTCTTCAATCTTTCGCACGACACACTAAAAAAATGGTTGTTTGTTTACGCCATCGACCTCCATTAAAACGATACTGGACTGCTCATACAATAGTAAGTCACTGAAGACGAATGATCAACTAATTATGGCAGGAAATACCAGCCCAATTACGTCATCAAAAAGGCAAATTAAAATTTAAGCAGGAAAAAAAACACAACGAAGAAAGTTAAACTGCGGAGAGTTTGCATATTGGAAGAAAAACATATGAAATAAAAAATATAACTTGTTGTCACTTTATCCTGAACCGGAAGTGAAAAAAATCTTACAAATATATTTTTTTCATCTTTGAAATATCACAAAAATACAAAATAAATTGAAAAACTGGCCACACAGCGTTAACAAGGGTATAAAAGTTAGACAGAGTACGAAGTTTCGTCCATCTTAAATTTAACCGGAAGTGGACAAACGACGTTAATCATTTTCAGTTTGGGTGCCATAAATCTCAAGCGATAGCTCAGAGAAAGGAAATCTCTTCTTAATAAGATTATCACATTAAAGTACGTAGCCAAGGTGCTCAAGTGCCACCTCCGATTGAACTGGAAGTATTGAATTACTTTCAAGATTTTCACACTTCGCAGAAACGGAGAAAATACTAATTACACCGAAAATGTGGTTGCACAATGAGAAGAAGCGTATAGGAGTGAGTCAGAATTAAGTTTCGTTTATTTTGCGTGAAGCAGGAAGTAAACAAACGACATAAAACATCTTCAGTTAGGTAAAATAAGTTTAAAATGACTGCTCCGAGGAACAAAATCGCATTTAATCAGAAATGTCACATCAAAATACAAAATACATCACCACTGTTCTCAAGACCGTTACATCATCAATTATATTTTTTCAGTTATATTTTTCTTTATGTTGTCGCGTTTGTCATTGAAGGTTGAAAACCCCACAGAACTTTATTGGTTACCTTGATTATTGCTTATGTACCTAAGAAAAGTAAATAATATTAAGTTCCATGAGTTCTTAGTACAGTGGAATATGTAAAAAATATGCAATGATTTTTTTAAAACCACACCACCATCGAGTTCAAGTATCTTGTACAGTATGGTATTTCACAAGTGAAAAAATGATAAAATTGCAAAAATTCGGTTAGCAGTGGGAATCGAACTCATTACGTCTACCTTGCCGGGGCAGTGCTCTTATACCAGCTGTGGACACGTCCACCTAATAAATTTCCCTCAGTTTCACTCATAAAATACAGGTTCCCTGAGATTATTCGGAGTTTTTCAGATTTATAAAATTCCCTGATTATTTCGGTTTCCTAGGTTTTCCGGTGTGGTAAACACCTGCCTGACTTATGTACGAACATTACAGCAATTTTTTTTCTAAATTCAGACTATAGTCAACATCTTGATCGTACTGTTATTTACCTGCAACTCGTTATGGATCAGTGCAAAAGGTGCCATTTTAGGTAGATTTCGAAGAAAATATACCTATTGAGATCGGTACGATATGAAAGTGTGTGTATATATATATATATATATATATATATATATATACGTGTATATATATTAACACTAGCGGCCATAATTTTGAAGATATTTGACCCAAATTTTTATATGTTGTTTCTAGGCTTAATAGCTCGGTTAAGTTCGTTAATGAACAAAATCGGTCGCCATCTTGGATCCAAAACGGCCGCCGAACCCATTGTTGTATATAATACACAGCCTAAACCGCTGGGGCTATTGAAATCAAATTTGGCATAAAGGTACAACATCACTTTTTGATTATGAAAATGTTACCTAGTGAGTTCAAAGACGCCATCTTGGATCCAAAATGGCGGACCTAAAAATCCATTTTCCACACCGTTTGAGCTAGAGATACGAAATTTGGCATAAAGGTGCATTATGACGAGTAGCTTAGGGAAATATCACAACATTTGGGAAAAGTCGCCATCTTGGATCGAAAATGACCGCCCAAAATCCCATTTTGCACACCGTTTGAGCTGGATAAATGAAATTTTACTTGAAGTTGTACTATCACAAGTAGGTCACGACAAAATAAGAAAACTTTCAAAAAGTCGTCAACTTGGATCCAAAATGGCCGCTCCAAAAACCATATTTCCAAATCATTGAAGGTAGAGAAACGAAATTTTCTTTGAAGGTGTATGACCAAGAGTAGGTTACAATAAATGTGGCAAATCTTCCCTTTGGGGGCGCAGCCAACCGTGGGAGGGTGAAGATGTACTCCGTGGTGGTGTAGTGCTGCAGGGAGATTTTGGTTAAGATAAAGGAGGCGCATCCTCTCAAAAGCACTGAAGTTGGGAGGCGAGCCCCGGCTCTCAGAGAAACTTCGAAATCTATCTCAGCCTGTAGGCCTACCGAAAGGGATTTTTTTAATACTAAACGATATCGGACAACATCAATTGATGTAAAAGAATGATATCAATTAATAACAAATGCCACTTTTTTCGATATTGATGGATATCGGAGAACGATGTTGTTCTATGTCGTATGATAACATTCGTTAATACGGAACGATATTGATGAAATTATCTTTTCCAAATTTATGGATTTGGAAAACACATTAGAAACGTAATGAGCACTTGCTAGGTAGTTCTTAATGCTCATTACTTGTGCATTGGGTCTTGATTCCTTGCACTGTTTCAAGAAGGACAGAGTATTTCCAGACTTTTCAATCAACTACGCATAGTAATCTCACATCTCATTATGTCTCTCAAAAATAAATTTATGGTAAAACTGACTTCACCAATGTATTTCTGGGAAAATTCTAATCGAGATTGACATGTCACATAACGCTCTTCTCACTAAAATATAGAGGAAGATTCAAGATGGCCGACTTCAAGATGGCGACCTTGACAAAAGTTCCCATTAGAGGATAGTGCATTGACCCGGTATCCATTCATGTGTATTTGGTTTCCATTATTTCAAGCATTTTACAAATAAATATGTTTCCGACATAGATCACACTATAAGTACTTATCTTCTTTAATCAATTTTTTTGGACACTATGTCCGTCTTTATGGACAACAGTAGTATTAAGCGTGCTTTCTAGTAGTTTCCTGATGTACCCTACTGTTCTACCACGTTGGGTCGAAAAATCAGTTTGAAAATAGATAAAAATAGAGTTTTTTCTGCTCCCCCATGTTCAAAGCAAAGCACGCATTAGCATTATTCCCCCTCCCCTTATTTTCCAGATCAGTAACACCCTTCATACTCAGATCTCAAAGTTCAAATTTCTACCGTGGATTGTTGTTATACAATTTTGTATCGCCGACCGGGTAGATTCCGGGTTCGAATCCCAGGAGGGACATGAACGTTTGTGGGTTATAACTAGTTGTAAATGGGTGAATCGTGACGGACCGATATCAAAAGTTATTAGACTGACCCATACAAAATTAAATTTTTACAATTTTGTAACATATCCAAGAATTCGAATTTCTCTGGTTCCCCATCAGAGACGTTGGGCTTCCAAGCTTCACAATATATATATATATATATTATTTTTTAACACTTCAAACAAATTAAGAGACCATATGTTACTCTTCATTTTCTGTATACTTTCCAATTATTTTGACATGTTATAATGTACAACATATTAACTCTGGCGATCAACCCCTTCCGTGGGAAACACCATCCTTAGGGCAGAAAATTGTTCTATTCCGACAATCAGATTTGGATATCATTTTGACCAGTTAATCACGTTTTAGACTTCTGACGCAGAGAAATAAAATTATTCAGCAGATTTTAAAGATTTAAAGTAGGAAATATATTTTGTTTTAATGTTCTATGATAAACCAGTCCGAAGATATTATATTTTTCGTAAACGTCTGCAAATAGACGCCGCAATACAAAATTAGACCTCATTAATAAGCCAGTGGGAATCAAAACAAATTAATAGTCATTTTCAATTATTCGCATATAGGGGATATAAATATTAAAAAATGTCAACTTTTGAAATAGGTTGAAGAACCAAACGTATTATTCCTGGACCACTTGAGATGAAATGACCCAATGAACACAATGGATTAAGTGCAACTATTGATGTAGTAGTCAAAACTAAAACGGACAAGTTTAACAATGCCTCAACAGGTCTATGCTTCAGACCTCTTGACCCTATTTCAATCTGGTGACCCGGAGGATAAAGCAGAGGTTTAATTCTTTCCATACACGCTGTTGCGTTTGAACAGCGTATATTTCGGGGATGACAGGGACTGGGATGCTCGCGCACTCGGGAAGTCGTGGGTTCAATCCCAGAGGCCGGGCATCCTGAGATTTCTGACAGGTTTTTCCAAGTTATTTCATGTCACATCAGGCCAATGCCGGATGGTACCTTCAACTTAAGCCCTGACCAACACCTTCCCGCATCCATTCCCTTTCTTTATCTCAGCCTGATCCTTAGATATCTGAAGGCCAAAAATAAAATCCAAATTCATCCGAAGGTGTTACAAACAGATCACGGAAAATACGATCGCCGAAAAGTTCCTAATAATAGTAATAATATGGTATTCGTGTCATCTATCCAGAAAGAACAAGAATACCATAAGAAGTGTGCAAATAACCCCGTTCCCCCGGAAAAGCTATTCTGAAAAGATTTTGTATTTGAAGTAGGGCAAACCGGGGCTATTTGAGTATAGTAAGAGAAAAGTCAAAATTTCCCAAAACCGACTTACTTTAGAGTTTAAATATTGATGCCATAATCTACGCACATTAGTATAGTACAACATATTAAAGAATAAAGAATCTGTTAAACAATGGAAATTCTGAAAACGAATGTAAAATAAAAATGGCAGAATTCGAGACTAGTATTAATCACGGGGCTATTTCGGTTACTCAGGGGGCTATTTGAGTCTTTCGCTGTATCAACATTGTTTACTTTAATCACATTAGCGTTCATTTATATTCTTAAATGATACCCTTTTCTATATAATTTGTGAAAACATAACATTAATAAACATTTCCCCTCAACCCTGTTTGTTTGAAAAAGCTCGAACCAGCGAACGAACAGCTCTTCATTAACGTAACTACTATCTGATAAGGAAACATGACAAGCCGGCGTAGATTGTTGACAAATGATTCTCTCATATTATGACCTTTAAAAATATCAAATTTTGGGATGCATTGTCCAACTGCGTTGCAAGAGACTATCACAATGACATTCTCCCCTCTTTTGACTCTAGTGAGAGCAACCACCTCTTTTTTTCTCCTTCTTGGCAATGACCTTGCTTGAGTTGTTGTTAAGGTTACCCTGTTTCATCCACGTTGTATGTACGCTGTGGTTTTGTGTTGACACTAATCGTCGAAGTAGCAGATTTCAACAGTTGAAAAAATAACTCACTGCTTCCTTATCAATGCCCTCAGCACGAGCTCTTGAAAGGCCCTCAGGTTTTCGTAATGATATGTTCGGATGTCTTTTCATGAAACTTGATAAACAGTCTTCACCAGCTAATCCTTTGTTTCTCCAAGGATGCGTGATTTGATTTATTATTACATATCAATGAACAGCTTTACGAATCGTTTCAGGGGTGTACGCTAGTCCTTTTCCCGCGACAGTCATAATTCGCAACACGAACTCTTCCTCCTGCACTTCTGTCAGTACTGTGGGGTGTCCTCTGGCTTTCGGTTTTGCACTTTGAACTATTTCATCATTATCACCTAAGGTTAGTCTCAACTTTTCGACCTGCACTTTACTTCGCAAAGATTCAAATTTACATTGCAGAGTTGCGAAGCTCCATGTAAACTCAAATCAGCTTTTTTTACACTTTGGATGGCCTTCTCCATGTCTTCATTGTTTCACTCGTATTTATTTTTGATCTGTATGTCCGTACCATCACAAAAGAAAATGAAATGTTTTGTTTTACATACATGCATCATGTAGGCTAAACCATAAATACAAAATTCAAATTCATAAATTTTATAAATTCACACAATTTTACATATGACTCAAATAGCACCATTTTTTCGGCTCAAATAACCCCGTTGTGCACTTGCTTTCGTAGGAACGTATTACTTTCACATGAGACAGAGGATAGCAACAAAAACGGCGTTTATAACATGTGGACGTTCTGTTTTACGCATACGGTAATAATTTTACAAATATATGCATTTACACAGGTTCAGCACCTTATATCATACACCCACTATTTTATATCAGAGCAAAATATGAAGTATTGCAACTCACCTTGCTCAGAATAGTCGCAAACAGCAACTGATAAGAAAGCAGCAGATCAACCACATACACACCCTTCCCTTCCCCAACAAACTCACAACTGAAGGAAGTTCAGCGTACTGGGGCGCATATTAAATACGCAGTGACATTTTTTCTTACGTTTGACCCACAGTATTGACTCAAATAGCCCCGGTCTACCCTATTAAATAGGATAAAAGCTTTAAACTGCTTTAAAACTCTCATTAACGGAGTTCCCTTACATGAGCACGCTTCCCAAGGAAACT
>JAGDQP010072183.1:0-10543 GCA_022664845.1 Lepisma saccharinum | reverse complement strand
CAATACAGGAAAAGCCTTTGTTAATGTTAAAACGGAGATTTGAAAATGCTACAGAAAATCCTATGTCTTTGTAATTGCTTGGGTTCTAGAGTTGACTTGATTGTAAATCGCCTAACCTGATAATCGCGCCTCGAGTCTTGTTGGCTAATGACGTCACTTGCTACTGCGCATATCCCAGTGGCACCTACCTTGTTTTTTTAGCTTCCTTGGGTGATTATATACATTAAAACAAAAAGGAAGTTCATTTGAAGAAATTCCGAAATTTGTTTAGTTTCGGAGCTACAGGCGTTTAAAGTCACGGCGGAATCGTCACAAATGACAGAATATCTGAACAAGTAATAGCGTAAGCGGGGTCGGACTAGGAAATCAGACTCAAAGTAATACCCAATACAACTATTTAAGTTATATTTATGATTGGCAAGTGCAGTAAAGAGGAAATTTCTTACTTGCCCTTTAAAACCATCCATTTTCTTGACAATGAAATTCTTAGGTTGCAGAACATGTCTATGCGGCATTCCACCAGTCTAAAACATCGCTTAAATAAATGTATCGGGTACTACTTTGAGTGTGATTTGCTAAACCGTACCATGATTTGTGATTATGCTGCTATGACGTCATTTGTGATTATGCCAGCGTGAATTTCAGCGCTTGTACCTTCGAAACTAATCAGATTTCGGAATTTCTTCAAAGGAATTTTTTCCTACTTTTAATGTAAATAAACATATCCCGAAAAGTATGCCATTATTTCGGGGACACCCTGTATAGATAAATCTAGCTATCTAAATTGTTTGTCACATTTAAGCAGTATTCGATTTGTTGGGGCGGAGGATGCCGAGGAATTTATTTCCCTGGTGCGTGAGGATTTCATCCCCGGTTGTTGATTCCTAATATCATCCCAACCAGGGATTTGTATTTCAACCAGGGATTTGTAGTCCTTGTATTTCTACCCAACAAATAGTATTCTTGAAACTTGTCCCTAGTTTAGTATCCCCCTTCGTAATTTATAACAAATCGAACAATGCATTCAAGTCAACTATAAATAAACACGCGTTTCATTCTGTACACATATATATTAAAAGATTGTTGTTTGGATTGTGATTAATACCTTAAACGAACACGTGAGCTTCTGTTATTATTATTCTACAGTTTATATTAAAGTGATTCCCAATCCCTCAATGGAATTGAATCCGACACCACGTATATAGAAAGCGATTTTGCTATCAAATTTGACTAACCGGGGTCCCACATTATAACTGAAAATTAATCACAACTAAAGTAAAAACACACAAAACAAATCCACTGTAGTTGCTGATATCCACGAAATTCTCTGGAAAAATTTCTGCTAGCAACCCTCCACACGCTCGCGAATTAGAGCACTACAAAAATATTATATTGCAAGTTCTGAATACAGGAACTGGTTTCACTTCTTTTCTACATAATTTCACACACTCTATTATGCCTCCCAGGGAATTTTTGCCTTTGCTCTGAATGGCAACTTCCCATGTATATGCTGACTTAATTTCCAGGCACACTAATTGTCTAAAACATTTTTTTCTTAAAGAATAATACATTGTGCCTTTCAAATCTTGCTTCTTGAGATATTAGTTGATCTTCCTTTTACTTAAGCTTATTGTTATATATATAGGAGATCTGAAACACAGTATTGAAATTTTAACTGCATAGCGATCTAGAAATTAAAGAAGTTTATCAAATAGAGCGTCATATTTTATTCTTTTATAACATCAATTTGTATTCAGATGTTTCTATTAAAATTCCTCGTCTAATAATAGTAAGTCTCGAGCGGGGGTTTATTTTATAGATTTTCAGAATTGCTGTAAACTTTCAAATGTAATATTGTACACCATACATGTCTTGAGAAGAACAAAGCAATTGAAAAATTGATAGCCAAAACTGGGCAGTCAAAAATGCTGTTTTTTTTGTTTAGAAAACAAAAACGAACATGTTTCTAAAGTTTGTCTTAAAATATGAGAGTCCAAATTTTTTTCTATGCGTAATTTTATACCTAAGAACTTCGATTTAAACAGTTGTTTTCCTCTTCTTAATGCTTTGTTACAAAAGAAAGTATTTTAGTTTGGACATATCTTTCTTTTGTTTAAGTAATTGTACTTACAGTCACGATGTCAAAATATGATACTTAGAATTTTAATAATATTGGGAAATAATCTTTCTGCGCAAAAATGTATGTTTAGTTTCGCAGTGGGCATCGATGCAATATTAGAGCAAGCCCAAAAAGGAAATGAAGCAATGAGATTTGAATTATTAATTTACAGTTACGAGGAATTAAACCAAAATTAATCTGTAGATTTATGATAAGTTGTATCTTCGCATTTTATATGAATGATTATAGTGTAGAAATATTACGCAGAGATTCAAGTGTCAAGTAAGTCTAAAGCTTTATAAGGAATGAATAATGAACGTTTTATACAGACCAATATTACGAAACAGGAAAAAATATGTATCGAATATACTTTGTAAAATTCCTGTATCTGGCTGTTGACTGCTTCTTGTTGTTTCAATTGTTAAATGAAGTCATTTGCCTTATAATATAGACGGTCTTGGCTATTGATATATGGCGTCAGTACAATAAGTTTATAGGATTTGAGAAGTTACTCGGAATCTCGAGTTAAATACATGAAACGTTACTGAATACATTTGGGATATACTTTAGCTTGCACGAGATTCTAACAAAAACTAACCTAATAAAAATTGTATTAAATCTAGTTTTAGAACATTTGACTTAGAGATGGATGCAACATTCGTAACACGGATGACACGCATTACTACAGTATCCAAAGGCCAGTTTACCTATTATACTCTGACTACATCTTACAAGATCATTTAATAAAATCAATTGTTACAAATACCCTCTTCAAGCAAAAACAGTGGACTTGTATGATTTTTGCAGAAACACTGAATTTTCGAACATTCATTTCGATTGGACAACATCGATATATGTAATAGAATCTTATGTCAGTGGATGCCACTCAAAATTGTTGAATTCAAATTATTGGGGGGTTACTATGAACACTGTAATTGAGGTGGATTGTGTCTGGTATACTGCAATACCGAAATTCTGATAATTTTGTTCCTGCGTATCCTCTTTAACCATTTAAAAAAATCATCTCAGACAGAAAAGAAAGAAACGATATAAAAAAACAGGGAATGTGTATGAAGTTGTGTTTTATCTAAAGAAATAAAACTAAAGATTAACAAGCAATTAGGTTAAGGACACGGAAGAACAAAAGACGGAATTATTTAGAGGACAAACAAAGCTGCGAAGGTAATCTGTTTCCAGGTGGTGGAGGCCGAGTTTGTCTTAGAATGTCAAAGTTGATAATTAGGGTTATGTTATTAAAATCTCCCTTTACTGCGTTATTTGCTTATTACAGTTCTTCAGTGCAGTTGATTATGTATTGCAGCAAATGTGCTGGTGTTTAAATTTAATGGTTTGTACTAACAAACTTCAACAACGGCGAAGTAAGAAGGAAGTAAATGCATTTAATTTGCCGTTGATATGAATCTTGTACACACATTGCAGAAAATTGCACACTGTGTACACGTGTTTAACACTTCCTTTAAACTACTATTAATCTTGTAACGTACCAAATGTGTAAAGAAAAGTGTACAAAATAAGGACAGAAGAAGTATAAAAAGAATCAAACAAGTATTCAGTAAAGGTCAAAAAAGTATGGCAAAAGTAATCGTGTGTACAAAAAGCAGTCGGGTGAACAAGTGAATAATTTCAAGGCACTTTTTGTACACCTTCAGATGATTTTTTATGCACTTTTAAACACTTAATGTCAAGAAAAGTGTTCCAAAAAATCTTTCACAATCGGGGCTGAAGCTTTAAGTAACATGATAATGAAAAATCTAAGAATCGACAATGGAAGCGTAAAGTAAAGGGGAGAAATACTGACTTGACAAAGGAAACTGGATTTAACTATTAAAAAATTGGAGTACTTGAAGTATTATTATACGAGAGGAAGTGTGTATGTATGAAGGATATGAAATGCGCAAAATAATAAATAAATAAATATGAGAGAACCACGTTTTGTGTAGAGTGGAATGGACACTACAAATGAATGGTAAAAAAAAAATTGAAATTGTGAAAAAACGACTACAATGTTGAAAAATATTGGAATGATGAAAACAGATTAAAGCGGTTAAAAGAATGGAATGGTGACAAAGATTGGAACGGGGTAAAAAGATTGAAATGGTGAAAATTGATATGCTGAAAACTGATATGCTGAAAACTGATGGAATGGTGAAAAGTGATTGGAATAATGGAAGAGATTGAAATGACGATAAACAAAAAATAGTAAAAAAAAGTCAGTTTGGGAGTAGGTGACAGGAGAGCAAGACTAAGGGTAAAACGAAGAGAAAGATGAATTGGTGAGGGGATTGTTTTCAAAGTAGTGGAATTTCTTTTTGAATAAATGCAGAAAGATGGCTGAAAACGTAGAAAATAAGACAAAACATAATGAAACTTATAGAAAAGTTACAAGGAAGAATAACAATACACTACAGGGTAGTGTGTATAGAGCAGTGGTTCTCAACCGGTGTGCCGCGGCACACTACTGTACTGAGAGGTTTGCTAGGTGTGCCGCGAAACTTCTGAGAATTTGTGATTTTGCTAGTAAAAATATAATTCAAATAATTTCACTCAATACTCATTTAAAAAAGGGAATAAGATAAAAAAAATCGTGAGCCTAAATATATTTATTTTACAGGAAAATGATTTGTTTATTTATGCCTTGCAAATAGTGACCAAGTCTCCCACATTGTTACCAACTCGTACGTTAGTATGCCGCGGGAACACACTACAAAGGAAAGTGTGCCGCGAACAGAAAAATGTTGAGAACCACTGGTATAGAGTAATAACGAAACGATTGAAGAAAATAAGACTTGTTTTCGTAGAACTTACTGTTAAAAGAACAAACCTAGTGATTTATCAGCAAACTTTACAAATAGTGTATAGTTTCGGTAACCCAGCTGCCACGATATAATCCCTTAAATAACTGCTTGCAAGTCGTGTGTATAGGGAGATCCAGCGAGTTCAAGTGTTTAAATCAGCCATCGGGCAGGCTTAAGATTTTTCTTCAGGAACTTTTCAAGTTCGACAAGCGAATATGAGAATAGTACCTAGAATAATTATACAGGTGTATAATGTCTTATACCAATATGTATAATGTCTTATACCAAGGTGTATTATACCAATATGTTGGACTGCAAATTAGACCTACGGGTTCAACTAACTCATTGGAAGTTTAAAGTAAAGGAACACACAAAAATCTGAGATGAGTTAAAACGCTTAGTTCCCTTTCTCTAGTAAAGAAACATGTGTAGAAAAACTCTGATTACGGTCGTCGCTTAGATCAGTGAAAGCATTTAAATATGCTTTAAATATATCTAGAAATACAATTCTTGATTGGAAAGAGCAAAAGAAAGAAAAAGTAATCGCAAAACTTAATTTTAAGAATCTGAAAATTTTCATTCCATTTCTAATAGATATTAGAATTAATCATCTCAGTCCGTATCGGAAGAGAAAAACAATGGTGTCGGATGCTATAGCGTATATACACCAAATACGTATATTATCATAATTGGCCAGAGTGAAAGAAAAATACCAAGGTTGATTATTTAGTTGTTAGCGAGAGCGACAGTTCATTATTAGTTAGTTGAAAGCTTGGTGTCTTGGTACAAGCTGATAACAGCGTTTGATGTGCGGCTGTTTTATTCAGGAATTCCGAACACTTCCGTGCTGATGGAGAGTGAGTGAGTGAGTGTACTTGTAACACAGACAGACGCTCGCTACGTTCCGATCATGAATGAGCCAAGCACCAGAACGACCCTTTGCAATCTCTTGCGTCCATCTTAGCCACAGGCCTTTAAGAGGAAGATCGCTGACTGGAAAAATTTACAAAAAGAAAAGAAGCATCTCTCCTCTCTTCTTCTTCTTCTTTCTCTCTCTCTCTCTCTCTCTCTCTCGAAGCGTTTCCAGTGAGTGAGCATCTGCAAGCAAGCTAGTCAGAGAAGTCGTTTCCATCTCTTTTTCTCTGTGAACCTTCAGGTGGTAAAGAATATGAGGGAACAATGCCGCGCTCTCAAAGATGGGAAAAAGCCTATTAGTTTCAAGATATCCACGCTGCTGCAATTATAATAACTCATACTAATAAAGAATTATAATAATTTAATCTTTCTCTTCTTCGCCACAATAATTTTTTTTTCTTTATGAAACGTGGTTTGAAAATTTAATTTTATATAATAACAATTTTCTTCTGTGACACTGAGACGAGAACTAAAATCCTTTGTTTTATATCAGATATCATACAACAACTGGTATAATGGAATGTTTTGTATAGTTTGTTTACAAAATTAACAAGCGTGTGTGAGAATATGACGTCTATAATTACTATGACTGTAATGTTGTTAATAATTACTATGCCTTTCTGGTTGATTTTAGCTTATGTGTGCTATGTATGACTGTGATTCACATGTTTTGTTTAGTACGCAACTAAGATTGATGGCTGCACAATTAACAAAGTTCGTTTCTCAGTTCCCAAATTTCAACACTAATTGCAAAGACCCCATCTTTAACCCCATCACATTATGACCAGAAATTGCCATAATTTTTATCTCTTTTTTGTCAACATTACACCATTCCCCCCTTTCCTACTTTTATACCGACATTTAACCCCCATTTTCATATTTAAAGTCTATGTCATATACAAGTCACTATACCACCTCCTTCCCATGATTCTCACCCTCAAAATCTTATTAAATACCAATTTTAATTGTCGCCACACTTTTGTTCACCATCTGTACCTTGTAATAATGTATTTTCTAGATATCTCATTACTGAGATGTACACGCAACTAAGGTCTTATCGCGTCACTAGTCTGAGGGATAATGTCCCTCAGGGACTGCTCTTCCTGTAACAGGAAATGTACTGCCCAAGGACTTAGTCTAATTGTACGTATCATACCGGTATTCACATGGTGAAGCAGAGGGAGGCATTGAAAAACCTCAGTATGACCTGCATAAGAGATAATGGAACTATTGCATAAGTAAATCTGAAATATACATGGACTTGATACAGTTTCTCAACTCAAATAATAGATGATATTGAAAAGAGAAATCTTAAATCGATATGTTTCTGATCATCCTGATTAAACACCTTAAACGAAAATATATCTTACCATGAAGTAGATGAACCTGAGAATATTTACGAACTTTATTGCGATGCTCCATGTATTATATATTGTAATAGTTTAGATAATTTGAAAAACGGAATTAACAATATTCTTTGTCCACACTTATAAAGGTCATTGGTAACTATATACAGTATCAAGTTTAATCTTTAATGAACAAGACGACAGTTAGATAACGGGTACTGCGAAGTACTGATACCACCACACGATAGCATATCATACGCACATGAGCACGCATAGGGAACTAATGAATTATCACAGGAAGCAAAGATTAGAATCGATTAAAACGGGAAAGTTTTTCGAGATAAAAAGAAAGATGAATAACAAGAACAAATGAAGAAAAGTAAAGAAAGTAAAAGAAATTAAATAACAACTGAAGATTGAAGAACGAGTTCTAAACCCCGCACATACTTCAACAAAGTGCATTTAATACATGTTTTGCTTCTTTTGATGGTTCTGTTCCAGAACTGTTTTAATTGGACTGGATTTTGTGACATA
Source organism: Lepisma saccharinum (assembly GCA_022664845.1). Lineage (NCBI taxonomy): Eukaryota > Metazoa > Arthropoda > Insecta > Zygentoma > Lepismatidae > Lepisma > Lepisma saccharinum. The sequence continues at coordinate 2,813 of JAGDQP010072183.1, read as the reverse complement.
AATGTACCACACATTTGAGAGATGAAGGTCCGTGGGGAGTACTCATCCGGGGAAAGACATGGTGGTAATATCAAGGCTTTCTAAGTTCCATACAGACATTTGCCTGGGGAAATTGAGCCTGAATCTAGAAAACATTAGTCAGAATATCTTGTAGAAAAACTTGAATCTATGTTGATTGGAAAATCCCGATCTTAAAATGTTAGACTGCGGGGAATGAGGAACTTTAATTTTGTTTTGCAGCTGCTAATAGAAAGTGAATCCAAAGGTAAAGATAATTATGGGTGATGTAGGAAACTGCCTCCAAAGGCAAATTAAAAGATAGCAAAAAACAGATATTAATCAATAATTTTAGTCTATTGTCTTTTACTTTATCTTTGTTTTTGTTATCTGTAAATTTCATTGCTGACTTTTTAAGTGATTCGAGAAGTTCATTGCTATTGATTTCTGAATGCTTTGTCCAGAAGTAAGTACAAAGTTTCTCCCAAATACATTACTTTCAGAATTAAGAAATTAACAACCATTTATGAAAACGTTCTGGCATCTGAGAGATAAAATAACACATATTTCTTTTTATCTCTATGATTATCTTATTGTGTTCACTGCGGAATTCTGAAATGAAACATTCAAGCATACATAATTACCGTATTTTGCGTGTCGCAATTTAAACTATGTACGATTTCCAATCCAAAAGAATATTTACGAGATTTGTCAGAGATTTTAAAAACATTAAAAATATAATGTAACATTTGTTAATATTTTATATTCTAAATACGATACATTTATTTTTGGATGTAATATCACTCCTAGTTAGCATATATAGAGAATGGAAGCGAAGAGATTCCGAAAAAATAACGAGTAATTCTTGAGGATAGGTGTACAAAACATTCAATAACCACAGTCATAAGACATTAAAGTTTAAAGAAATTTGGTCTTGGAGTGCGTTAAATTGCAAAATGAAGTAAGCTTCACAAGTATAAAACACATTTATATGTGAAGTATTAAGATCCAAAGTAACATTTCATTATGCACTACAGTTTTATTGCTGTGGATCTTGTGTAAATTATTTTTACACGAACTGGGAATTCTGCATTTAATTAACGATATTTGTTTCGAATTTTCGATATATGTATTTTACAATTTCTTCGATCTATTGAGGTAGTAAAGGTCTTACAGATTTAACAGAAAATCTTACAAGAGTCCTTTGTTTGTTTATTCCTCTTAGTAGTTTAATAAATGACAAGGATGTGGTGAGGTCCTGTAAACCAACTACCGCAGAAGTACGGTGGAGTGTTGAGAAAGGGCCGCTTTAGTGGTGAGTGCGATGACCTGCACATTGTCTCGAATACAACCTGAGCATAGTTACTGTCCTATGTTAAAAGTAGGTATATCCTCTTCTTACAAGGTACGTGCTCAGTTAGGATTAACGTCATAACTCAATCAATAATAACACTTCAATAATAGCACAAGATTACCAGAACATGTTTACTATTTATTAATGCCATAACTACACAGTAAAAAATAGCTGTGTTTATTCAACACAATGCGGGGTCCCAGCGTGACTACCACTTTTGTGTGTTAAATCAACACTATACACGGTGTTGATTTCGGTACTGGGAGAGGAAAAAAGGTTACGGCTGCAGCTAGATTTGAACATGGGTTGCTGAGTGAGAAGTCAAGCGTCTTACCGACTTCGCTAAATCGTAACACTGAAAGAGCACTAGATGGAAACAATATAGAGGATAAAAAGTGTTGCTGAACCCCAAACACAAATAAAGTTACTCTCATGATTTATGCCATGTTTTCCATTTGTCAATTACGGATCACAATCCCATTTATTGTGAATATGTCCCATTTCTATGAAAGCAGCTCAGCATTTGACATGTTATTACGATAAGAAAGCAGTAATGCTGCTCAAGTGTTTGGCTGTCGCCATCTTGCTTGCTTTTATAGAAATAGAATATTATCAATTAATGGGAATTTTGGTTCTCAATCGACAAATAGGAAGTGATCAAACCATGGGATAAGTTGAGCAAGTAATTTAGTTTGTTTCGGGGGTTAAGCAACATATATTTGATCCCATACACTGTTTAAATCTAGTGTATAGTCGTTTGATTCAAATGTTGTTCAGTAAATATAGTTTGCATCTAATATCTTTTCTGTCTGACGATTTAGCCAAGTCGGTAAGACGCTCGCCCTCTAACTGAGCAACCCATGTTCAAATCTTACTGCAGTCGTATTTTTTTTTCACAGTACCGAAATCCACACCGTATGTTGTGTTGATTTAACACACACAAGTGGTAGTCACACTGGAACACCGCATTGTGTTGAATTAACACAGCTATTTTTTGCAGTGTAGTTTTATAAAATAATTTTTCTTTTAAAACAATAACATTTCAATTGACAACTTGATTTTGGGTTTCTGATATTGAAAGCAGATAAAATTTAAAGCTATCACACAAGACATTAAAAAATGGCATCAAATATTTTTTACAACAAACAAAACGACATTAGACGATTCACTTGAAGAAAATAGTCCAGTAAATTAATGGAAATAGCCCCGTAAATTAATGAAGCACCATTCCAACACTGTATGCATGGAGTTTGGAGAATCTGCGAAACCCGTTTCCTTATACAACCAACTCAACAGCAAGTTAAGTATGGTTGCCTAGCAACCAGGTTACAGTAAAAATATAATTGCAACAAAAATTCTATTTTCTTCCTTATAATAATGTATTTTATTTTTAAAATATTTAACTTTAAGGGAGTTGGAGATTTTATAGAACATACTCAATGAAGGAGCAATCTATTGAGAA
>JAGDQP010072182.1:0-10543 GCA_022664845.1 Lepisma saccharinum | reverse complement strand
ATCAGAGCGGCTACTGTAAAGGAAGTACACGATGCTCTGATTGGAACTAATTGGGAGCGTAAGGATGTACTCCCAAGAACAATTACGAAGTTCAAGTTGGTTCTTATAATTACATATCGGATGCTTAATTTGAGAGCAGGAGAGGAAATGGGAGTTCTCTGGTACAGCACATTTACACTGAAGTCTTCAGTATGTGGTGTTCCACTTCTCGGTCTTTATTTTTAAATACGATTGAGCGATATTAACACCTATGGCCCAAGCATGTCTTAATTCTGGGAATGAGTGTCTTTGTGAAACGCAGTTCCTGGAGAAGGTCATGACCAGCGTCTTTATCCTACGCATCATCCTGGCATTCGCGAAGTAAGACTGTTAAAAAATCGTGGGAAACGTTCACAATGACCGGAGCGTGCAGGGTTTGAACCTAGACCGCCTCTCCCAGTATCAATTTACAGGAAGTAACTTTCACCACTAGATTACGTAACCTGTTTGACTGAGAGAAATATTTGTTATATCCATGAATTTCCTTCTCTTAGATTCTAATATACTAAAACAAGTATAGTTTTCTGGTCTTCTGGTAAGTATAATGCTTAGCACGCTCACTTTTAGCATGAGTGGTTCCAAGTTCAAACCTGGTGGATGGTTCATTGTACACACAGGTTCGGAGACAACTTTAACCATACTCTAGCTCCTGTTCTTAGGTCACAAGCCAGTAGCGGATCCAGGTTCGTGAGGGAGGAGCGCAAGTGGAATGGACCAGGGACATTTTCTATATTTTCCAGTTAAGTTAAAAAAAAAACATATAAATTTATCATATTTCCCCTCATATTGCTGTTTTATCATGGAATATGACACCGGTATCCCCCAAAGTGATATTTATATATAAATTAATTTGTCCGGAAACAAATCGAAGCTTTTATCTGAAATAAAATTGTTTAAATACAGCAAAACCGCGGTATTCCGACCTCCGATGGTTCAACTCCTCGTATAATCAGATTTCGGCGGAGGTTGAGGAACATCGACGTATGTCTGTACTTGTCCTTAAAATACTACGTACTTGATCGAGTTAGTTAGTTAGCTGGTGACATTCGATCAGTGAGTTCTGACGTTTTGCATTAAGAGGGTTTTTTTGTTTAAGCAGTGACTTTTTACAAAGCGGACTGTTTGTTTGTGCTAAAAATCGGTTTTCAGTGTAGTGTTCTCATCCCATTATGGCAATTAAAAAGCGTAAAAACGTGATGCTGAGCTTGAAGGACTTTAATGTATTTATGGCCCTCTGATAATCCGACCTTCCTTGTGTTCCGACCATACCCTCAGTCCCATAGGTGACGGTCTAACGGGGTTCTACTGTAATTCGACTAAAAATAAAGTATTTTCCCTTAGAGGATGCCTCCTCTCTGGATCCGCCACTGTCAGAAGTTTGCTTAGGACGTTACTCAAAGAACCTTCAAAATCCTTTTGATACTTTAAAAATATTTTATAAATAACTGAAAAACAATTGAGAAAGCAAACTAAGATCATTTTATACAATATTTTCATATACTTCTTTAATTTCTATGGGCTGGATAGGAATCTCTGGACCTAGTCCGTCACTTGGCGAGTACTCTTCCGGGACCAAATGTGGAAAATGTATAGACCAGTGCCAAAATTCTACTTCAGGTATTATCCCGGCATTGGTCTAGTGGGACTGAGAAAAACTAACCGTCAGGATGCCTGACGTAACCCGCCTCGCCCACCCAGTGCTTAGCCCTAACGCACACTAGGTGACTAAGGGTCAGTTTTACAATCGACCACTAAACTTCCAGTCAGCGCTAAGTTGGGGTCAAGTCTGATTTTGGTCAATGGGAGTACGCAAAATGAGAGTTGGCCTCAACTTAGCGCTGACTAGAAGTTTAGCAGTCGATTGTAGAACTGACCCTGAGTCACAGTTCATTTTGTGCAGGCGACTTGGACGCTCGATTTATAATTACACCTGTTTCTCTTTCATTCTGCTACAAGTGTTGGCAAAGGCAATGATTAGCACCACAGAAGTGTTATCCATCAGACTTTTTCAACAATCTTATTCCATGTCTTCAGTTCCATCTCTCTGTCACTATATATTACGACGAGATACAGCAGACGGTAAAGTTTTCAGCTTGTAATCGGCGGGAGGACCCGGGTTCGATTCCAGGTGCCAACCATCGTGACTGAGCTTTTCCCTGGTTTTGCTGTCACACCAGGCAAATGCTGGGATGGTCCCTTCCAGGTCTGATTCTTTCCAAAATTCTCTCCCGTGTATTTATTATTGTTAATAAATCCAATGGCAAACGCCGGATTGAGATGTGTGTGGATATTGTTAATTAATGTAACGGGGTACACACGTAATAGGCAATAGCAAATTCCATGAGTCTCCTACCTCTCAGGTTCAATCGTGGGACTTTTGCTGAAAAGGAAAAGATTAGTGCGAACTACAACTTAAGGTAGAGGAGGAATGTATGTAAGGCTATGTATGAATTTGAATTTTATTTTTAACGCCTTTAGGTAACTTCTGGCTCAGGCTCAAGGTTATGTATGACAACAAAGCAAAACATTCGCCGTGAAAAATACAATTAAATCGATACCAACTTTATTAAATATGCATAAAAGGACAAAATGAATTCAATATAAGCTATGGGTTCAATCCCAGTGGCCGACATTCCTGACAGGTTTTTTCTAAGATTTCTCCTCATGCACACAGGCAAATGCCGGGATGGTACCTTCGGTCCTGGCCGACATCTTTCGGTATCATTTCTCCTCCCAATATTCCTACCTGAGCTTTAGATACCTAAAGACCATAAATAAAATTAAAATTCGATGTAAACTAAATCTCAGGTAGGCATGTGGCGAAATAAATAACAAAACTAACCCACTCGAAAAGACGTGCGGTACGTGACATTACAATAAATTATTCATATAATCACTGCTACTTATTTTCCACAAGTACTCCTTATTCTCCAATTAGTACAAGTCTTTCAGTGTCAAACATGTTTATCTTGCCGCAACTAGCAGTCGAATCAACTGAAATTTGTATCCTGGCTACTTCCCCCCCCACACACACACACAAAAAAAAATAAGGATGTTGATCCCTGAGGCTGTAACTGAAGGTGAATTAAAAGATTTCTCTTCCCACCTCCAAAAATATAGTAATTTCCGAGAATTGAAAGGTATCACTTCTTGGAATTTCATTCTTCTAACATGGTTGAAGTTAACATATCGAAATTGCTTTCATTGTGCCTGTCTGAAATAATGCACAATCAAAGTTAAAAATGTTGAAGGATGGATGGATCCAGACAATATATATACAGAGAAAGAGGCAAAAGATTCTGCTCAGATTTGTCATGAAGTACGCCCCTAAATCATTTTTCTAAACAAAGATAAATTATATGACTGACTTTTTCTTCTTTGCTCAGTTCCTCTTATGTCATGGCAAAAGAGATCGGCAATTAAAGCAACTGTCAACTCTGTTCAAAATCACTCGACCAAATCGCCTAGTGTGCGGTGCTTCAAAAGATCACATGGAAAGCTATTTTGGCTCTTCCATCCAAGTCGCCTTAGGAAATAATTCTCTCTGCGACCAAGTCGCATACTATGCGGTACTTCATAAGAAAGCATGGATTCACTTTTGCGCGACCAAGTCGCCTCGTGTTTGGCAGGGCTTATACAAGGTCAGCGATCAAAACCACGGGTCTACAGGTCTGGGTATAATCCTATTCGGTTCCACACTATATTCAAGGCCCTTTTTGAATTTTCAGGACCACCTCCGCAAAATGGTTACAAAATTCTCTCTATCCCTTATAATTAAATACCAGGCAAAATCTCCAGAATACATGTACGCGTTCTCTCTCATGACACCAATATTATACATTCATTTTCACGACGTGTTCTTTTCTTGAAGCATGTGAACCCTGCAAACGACAAAGTACATCAAAGTTATAGGGTTTTTCAAAAATCAAGTTTTTAATTTAACCTTACCCGAAAATAAGGTTACCATTTAACATTTCAATACGTTTGTGTTGTTAAGGAAAATATTCGTTCTGAGGGCAGCGCTATAATACGTACTGTGCTGGTAATTATTAAGAGATTACCATGCAATGCAATGCCGCATTTGCCTATGAAGTATGTCACTAATGAACTCAGCCTGAGCCAAAGACGCCTAATGGCTACAAATAAAAACTGAAATTCTTAGTGAACTCTCCGATAGCTCTCAAAAACTGTCAAAGTGTTAATACATTCCGTTAATGTGTTCCATACAGCATAAAATTTATTAAAGATTGAAATAAATTACTCAGTTCTCATCACAATTGGACGAAGATTATGCATTTGTTGTACCGTACAGCAAATATTGGGTAGAAAATGAACAAAATACTGTAGGGGACCGTCAGGTGCTTGTACAAAATACTGAAGATTGAAAGTCATTGTACTGTGTCATCAATTAAGGAAGTGTTCATGTAATTAATACTTAGCAATATTAAAATACAAATTTTCGACCCCTTAGCATTTCCAGCAACTTTGACCTCCTAACAATTTTGACTGCAATGCTTGAATTAATTTTGCACCAAACACGACAAATTATGAAGTGGTGCTTCCAGTATAACATTGTGTGTTACGTTCATGTAAACATATACTTATGAAGTAACTGGAATGGCAAATATGTGTATATAATGGGCTACCAAGATACGCTGCTACACAGAGTCGTCACAGTATTTCCCTTGATCCCGCCACGGTTCATCACGTTAAAAAAAAAAATACATATCTGGTAACTATAGTATCCAAGATTACAGTACAGCTTTGTCAGTATCTTAATTTTTCTCTTTGGAAAAAGAAGCAAGGTAACGTCTAGGTACAAAAATTTTGACGCCTGTCTATATTTTTCTTATTGCAAAATTAAATATATTGAAATACCGTACATATTGGTTGACTTGCACAGATACACACAATATTATAACGTACTTTTGTAGAAAATATTGTCCTGGTATTTAGCGAAGAAGGGGGGTACTTACTCTTTGGCTTACGGAACTCGCAAGTTCATCGTGGCAGTAACAAACCTTCTTCATAGGATTCTATCCTGATCAAGATCAAGCCAGTTTCCATCACTAACACCTACTTCACGAAGATCCCTTCTAATATTATCCTCCCATCGTCGTCTTGGTCTCCCTAATGGTCTCTTTCCCTCCGGTTTATTAACCACAATGGAATATAATCTTCGTTTCACTCCTATCCGAGCTACATGACCTGCCCACCTTAGTCGTCGCGATTTCATTATTCTTATAACATCGGGTTTACTAGGAATCCTAAGTTTTCACTGTTAAGTAATATTTCGTCACGCGTTCGCGCATGTGTTGGAAAGGCATTAATCGCAAACATCCAGATGTTACCATTTGATGAAAATAACACTCACAACAATCAGTAATTGCCCTCCGATAGTGCTAATGGAATAATGCATCATGAATAATCATTAACTTCCATGGTGTGGGTTAAAGTATGGTTGTGAAATCACATCGTCAAGTAGTGTTTTTTTTACTATTACTACTACTACTACTACTACAGTGACTAGTGCAATATAGATGCAGTTCAAAGCACTCATTTAAGTTCTTGAGTACTGGTTATAAGATGATACTACATCTCACACACCCAAGGAATCTATGCTTGGTGAATGAAGAGACATTTTCGATCATCATTTCAATGTAAGAGGATTGTGATCACTCCCTTCCAATGACAAGACTTGTCCTATATTTTTAGGTAGATTTCGAAGAAAATCTACCTATTGAGATCGGTACGATATGAAAGTATATATATATATATATTAACACGCTAGCGGCCATAATTTTGAAGATATTTGAACCAAATTTTTATATGTTGTTTCTAGGCTTAATAGCTCGGTTAAGTTCGTTAATGAGCAAAATCGGTCGCCATCTTGGATCCAAAATGGCCGCCGAACCCATTGTTGTATAGAATACACAGCCTAAACCGCTGGGGCTATTGAAATCAAATTTGGCGTAAAGGTACAACATCACTTTTTGATTATGAAAGTGTTACCTAATGAGTTCAAAGACGCCATCTTGGATCCAAAATGGCGGACCTAAAAATCCATTTTCCACACCGTTTGAGCTAGAGATACGAAATTTGGCATAAAGGTGGATTATGACGAGTAGTTTAGGGAAATATCACAACATTTGGGAAAAGTCGCCATCTTGGATCCAAAATGACCGCCCAAAATCCCATTTTGCACACCGTTTGAGCTGGATAAATGAAATTTTACTTGAAGTTGTACTATCACAAGTAGGTCACGACAAAATAAGAAAACTTTCAAAAAGTCGTCAACTTGGATCCAAAATGGCCGCCCCAAAAACCCAATTTCCAAATCATTGAAGGTAGAGAAACGAAATTTTCAATGAAGGTGTATGACCAAGAGTAGGTTACAATAAAGGGGGCAAATCTTCCCTTTGGAGGCGCAGCCAACCGTGGGAGGGTGAAGATGTACTCCGTGGTGGTGTAGTGCTGCAGGGAGATTTTGGTTAAGATAAAGGAGGCGCATCCTCGCAAAAGCACTGAAGTTGGGGGACGAGCCCCGGCTCCCAGCGAAACTTCGAAATCTACCTCAGCCTGTAGGCCTACCGAAAGGGATTTTTTTCTCTCCTGTGTATGTGGTGGGGAAGAGGGATATTTGAAAGGAATTAAATACCGAAATAGTCCCTCCATGTGTATGAAAACATTACAAGGGTGGTAAACAAGAGTCTTCAGTTGCTTCATAAGGTGTCTTCGCTGCTGTACAAGGGGAATGATTTTGACATACGTTATAAGAAATTGGGTTAACTTTTTTTTTTTTTTATTTATTTACGGTCTTTTGGCAACTTTTGCTCAGGCCGGGATGTGAAAGGCACCGAAAAGCTTTTTCTTGGAAATCTACCTAAAACTGACTTTTTAAAGACATACTTTCCTTACATAACTCGTATTAAAAAGTAAAAAATAATTTTGTTTCTGCATGACTAAAAAGAAAAGCATGAGGTGCGCTAATTGAAGAATTTGTAAAGTGACTGTATATGAGAGAGCGCCCTATGCTTTTCTTTTTAGTCACGCATAAATAAAATTATTTTATTACTTGTTAATATGAATTGTTTAAGAAAAGTATGTCATTAAAAAGTTTCTTTTATTAAATTCCTAACCCAAATCCTAACGTTTTCTACATCCAGTCAAACGCCACGGCGTTGCAGGCTAGTATTTATCAGTAATATAAAAAATATGCTTTTAAAATATATAAATATATAGAAACACATGGAAGTAACAATAAAATATTATATTGTTACCCGACTTACGTGGCTGTACAAATTTTCATCATTGTATGACGTCGGGAAATGAGCTAAATTAACATTGCAAGATTTGAGGACACCACGAACCATTATGAACTAAAGAATAGAAAGTAATAAAAAAGCTACAAGGATTGAACTCTTGAAATGGTTCTGAACTTTTTTCTCTGAAAGTATGAACTCTCTAGGCCTGAATTTGTAGGAGCAATATTGAGATTTCGAAAAACGATAAAAATACGGGTAGTGGTGCCATCTAGGAGATCGCTGCTTTACCCTACCTGTAATCCTGTAGAGAAGGCCCAACAGACGCATAGATGGTTATGTGACAGAAATAATGTGATCAGACGAGAGTCATCATCTATGATTACTCCAAGATCTTTTCGGACTACTTTTTTCTGTGTGCGTATCATTCATACGTTGGGTTTCACCAGCCTTTGTTGACAATTTAACGAATTTAGTTCGAAAAGAAATTTAACGTGTTTCAAAGTTTTTAGTTATTTAACGATTAAACAACCCTTAACAAAGATAGGTGAAACGACCCAACCATAGTGTAGACAGAAGAATCCACAGTGGAGGAGAAAAGAAAAGCACGTACCCAGGAAGATTTCGGATGTAATACCAGTCACTAGGGTTCAGAACTTGATGACCTAAAAAAAAATCCCTACACATAACCTATAAAATGGCCTTTCAAATGTAGAAAGTGGTCCAAAATTTAAAAAAAATTAACTACAAAATTATTTTCTATTATGTGAATAAATTATTAAGGTAGCATGATACTTGCACGATTAGAAGAAACTAGCTGTAAACTGAAAAGCCAGCGATTATAGGAAGCTAAAACTAGACACGGTTATGGACAGGAATTATGAACAGGAATTATGAACATTTCAGTTGCTTAGCTAATATTTGGATCTTTCATGGGGAAAAGTTAATTACTCAAACTTAACATAAAACATCTGTAGATTCTAAAGCACACAAGAGTAATATTTATTCTTGTATACGCCACTGAATAAGAAAATACTATTTTCCACATCCACCTTATTTGGAATTGCAGTACGCCACAGAACTGAAAGTTCCTCCCGCCCCTTTCACCCCGCTACTAAATCAAGATGGCTACTATGAAATCGGTTTCTTTCTTCTGGTTTTGATATTAATTTAGTACTAAAATCTGTAACCTTGGGATACATAAATAAATAAATATCCAGGTAACGCCGGGTAAGGTAGTTTTCTTTTTTTTTTTTTTTTTTGAGTGCACTTTTAGTATAAGATTAGCATTGGTAAATACGTTAGATCTCACTCAAGGATAATATAAAGCAATGATCTCCAGTAAAAGATGGCAGCACTATCTCCGTATATGTCTAATGTATTCTTATCGTTGCACGAAATTTCTTTGCTGTTCATAAATTCAAGCCTTGAGAGTTCAAACTTTCAGGGAAGAAAGTTCATAACGAATTCAACAGCATAATTGATGCTGATTTTTTATTTTCGTTTTCCTTCATTGTTGAAATCGCTTCATTGATGTTGTGAATATCGAAACCTATAACAATGAAGCTCTTTCAACCATGAACAAAACAGAAAATTAACAATCGGCATCGATCATGCTGTTGAATTGGTTATGAACTTTCTTCCCTGAAAGCTTGAACTCTCTAAGCTGGAATTTGTAGGAGCAGCAAGGAAATTTCGTGGAACAGTGGAAATACATTAGACATATACTGAGGCAGTGATGCCATCTTTTGTTTGAGATCGTTGCTTTAGATTATCCTTAACGGTATAGATCACCCCAGCCATCTTAGTATGACCTTTCCATTGCTTTACATGGGAATTGTTTTACTAGTCTTATGTAATTTTTAACTTCTGTTTCCGCCTAGCGTTTCATCATGTTTTCTCTGACTCCTGCTGTTTTATAGAAATGCAGTATTTTACACATGAACAGTATGATTTCCCGTTGACATATTGTGATTTATATGGTAAACTATTAATAATACATTATACTCGTATATTTGAAGGAACTTCACAAACCAAAACTCTACAACAGTCAAAATAACCACCAAGGCAAATTTCATGAAAGCAGAACTTGAATATTCTACTTCTGAGAGATATAAGACGAGTAAAACGATCCCCATGGAAATCAGTGGAAAGGTCATACCAAGATGGTGGGGGTGATCTACACCGTTAATACTTTATAGCACTTTGGACTTAGCTGATTGGTCAGTGTGCATACAACAGGCACTCGGAATAAGTAGCAGGGAGTTATTAGAAGTTTTAAAGAGTCGAATAGGAAATGTATTTCTCCACACAATACATCTAATAGATTGGAAGTAATCTACTGAAATCTGAAGACTTTTTTCAAGGTATGTGTGCGATTTTCCTATTTTAGTGTAACGTTGTAGATACCTGCCCAAAGAAACCTTATCCTACGATTAGTTGGAACATAGCTGCCAGATCCGTAAAATGAATGCTAACTAAAAAGTGTCTTAAGTAAAACCGGAAATGCTATGCTACGGCTCAAAGCAGTTTTACTATTAATTGAATAAAATTTAAGATATTTTTACCTAAAAATTTCATTCTATCTCATTGAAATATGAAATAAATTTCGTGTTTTGGAAGTCACTTTGCTTTAAGTCCCAAAAAACGCAGAACTTTCAACTCTTCATGTGGATTTCATTCTCAGTAATCATCAGCATTCCTACAACCTCGTCCTCAAAACGCACACCCTCAGAGCTCTTTCCCAACAACTCCCTTTCTTGTCTGGGAATTATACAGGATGGAAGTTCACAGGCTGTAGAAAAGTGAACTGGTATTACAATGATCAAATTAATGGATGCCTTACAATTTAATATACAAACTCACCCTCCCCTCACTTCATTGTTAACTTGTTGAAGCACCGTTTCAATTGTCTCTGAAGCCGTCTACATCCTCAGTTTTTGCTTGATTTGATTGCTTTTATTTTCTTAACAGGTACGTTTAGACGTGAAAAACGATAAGGGGATTCTCCATATCGGGACGAGCGTAAGTCACAGGGCTGTTACCGCCAAAAATGTTTATCTTTATTTTTACGAATTGCTAATAACCTATGAAACTAACATAAGAAGCATCAGTTATACGCCATTGTTGCGGTTTCAGAATTTCCCACTTCATCCAACATTCGAAATAGAACGCTACATTATTAGACATGTGTATAGATTTTACAAATACAAAGCCTCATTACAATATATCAAGTCCAATAG
>JAGDQP010072176.1:0-10544 GCA_022664845.1 Lepisma saccharinum | reverse complement strand
AAGGGGCTGGTGAATTTGGGGACCCACGTCCTATCCACCGGACAGGGAATAGTTCATTCAGGCGTTCACGAACAGCAAGTGCGAAGTGGGTGAGAGCTCCATCGTGTTGGTAAACAAGCGTGTCGTTGATGCCCAAATTCTACAGCTGTGGAAGAAGCCAGTCATTAAACATCTCCAAAGTAACCTGGGTCACGGAACCTTTAAAGAAGTACGAACCAAAGATGTGTTCTTCAGTCATCCCCGCCCAATGCATGAGGTGCGAATTGTTCTCAATTTCTTGGTAGAAATGTGGGTTTTCCTTTTCCATATGAAGATGCTTCTATCCCGCGAACTCCGATTAATTGTACATTCATCAGAGAAAAGAATGTACTTCCGAGCAGGAATGGTGGGGAAGGCTTCCAACAAGATCCTGCACGCTTCCTGCCGGTGGTTTAAGTCAACGTCCATTAGTTCATTGATGGCCATTGAATGCTTGCAGGCCCAAGTCCATTTTCATGTGGAGTTGCATTGTGCTCCTTTTGATTCCAAGTTCTGCAGTATGCTTTCTGGTCGACTTGCAGGGTGGCATCCGAAACACTTCCCAGGCGAAAAGCTTTCTTCTCCCATGTGATCAAAGAATGACGACTTGGTGGTTCCTTACCGAACCGTTCACGAAGCCTATCCATCACATGTGTCATATTTTCGTTGTTCGTCGACAACTTCCGTTCATGGACCCACACACTTGTTACTGAGCGCTCCTCCAAAGTGAAGTCGCTGGTATCTACCATTGCTCTTCACCAAACACAGAAAGGCAAGACAATGATTGGTCAACACACAAACTTTATTCTCCACCCTGGGCAGTCACGTGGCAATCACGTTGCAATTCACGTGAGGAGCACTGTTCCCGTACCAATGATCGGGATGGGAGGTTCAAATCTTAAACATCTTACACTGTTACACGCATTTAGTTCAGGTGTAAAGGGACTTTCTGGCCACACTGTAGATTGACATTCGGTTCTAATTACATGAAAGAAGAAAAAATGGAGGGGCTCAATTGTTTTATACACACAGGTTAATTCTCCGATTACATGAGTTAACGAATACTGTAGACAACTTGGTTGATATGCTAAGTTCCAAGATGGCTAATCCTTGTATATCCATCTCTTTACTTTATGAATGTCATCATTATTCATGTTTATTCTTTTTAGGCTTCAGTAGCAGCCTTACATAAATGAATTAAAGGCGTCAGTCAGCCTGTCAATCTCTTGACAACTTTCAACTCAGGAACTACTAGGGCTACGAAGGTGGTTGAGGTGTGGTTCGGAAAGTCTCGCCAAGATGAGTTTTATGCTGCATAGATCACCTCGATAGGTTCGTCGACAACTTATAACTCAGCAACCACGAGGGTAGTTGAGGTGTAGTTCGAAAGGTTTAAGCGAAACATTTACTCAGTGGGTGCGAATTTCCATTCAATTAGTACTGAGATTGAGGGTATGGATATCTGAGATAATTTAGCAATAAAAGTTCAATAGAGGTCCAATTGTCATAAATTTGATATTTGAATGGTAAAGGGGAAAACAAGGAATGTCACAGAAATGCTTTTCTGAGAAAAACTATTTTAATGTTGAAAACCTCGTAAGACACAATGGTTTCGCCAATCTCTTTACGCTTTTTCCATGTACAGTTCTATGTTTCAGCAGCTAAGAAATATTCAGTTCAATAGTAGAATGTTTCACCAAGAGAAAAAGCAGAGATCCCGAAAAAGCTCCAAAAATGAACATTCCTCGTTTGCTCCCCTTACTCTTCATTTGTACTCCGAAGGAAATTCAGTTTGATTTTGAGGGGAAAAGAACAAAATTCAATGTCAGGCAAACTAAAAGGGTTGTATGATGAAATAGCACCCCATTTTCCTTCAAGTTAAGATCCCTTTACTCTAAACGTTATGAATACGATTCTTAATTCGAAAACATTTTTCATATGAAATATAAGATGATGGCTTGCATTCTGAAATCCAAGATAGCTGCAACCCCAAAGCGCCTATTTTGTTATTTCATGGTTTCGTATGGCGCTGAATTCGATTCAGGAATAGAAAAAAAGTTGATTTTAGGACTCTTGAATGGTGCCATATCGGAAATGAAAACGGCGGAAGCCCTAAACTTATTTATTCAATAAAAATATTCACAGGCATTACTGACTATGATTAAATCTCGATAGCTAGGCATTGATATATTTTTGAAGTTCAGGTTGATTGAATACCAGTTATTATAAATGCAAAAGTAGCCATCAGTATCTCAACTTCATTGTATCCTCGTACTCTTGATTTATTCCTAAGTTCTAAAAGCTCATATTTTACTCCAATGCATTACTCACCAGCAAAACTCTGCAATGCTGTCGAAATCTTTCTTTTAAAATTATATTTCTTTACAAACTAAAGTGCATATCACGAATCTGAAATAGTTTGTATTAAAAAAAATATTGCACATCGTGAATGCAAATATTTAAATTTTTCACAAAAAAAAACTATACATTGAAGTACCAAATAAATTGACACGCCCACCCAGGTCCTCCTGTTGTCTGTGCTGTTCACCTCGGCATGGATTTTGTCAGGTGTTTAAACTATGTTTACTGAATGGCAAGTAACAAAGAGGTTTGTTTTAGAGTAGTGCATCTTAAGCGCGAATAGACTATTGGACTCCACATATTCTCAGAGACGTTGTAATGTCCCACAGGCTGCTCCAACGAAAGTAGGTAGACTCATCAGCAAACCAGGGACCCGCGGCACTCTGTTGCAGAAAAGGGGGCTTACCCACACTTAACGTGCCAAATGTACCGAAATTACGCCACAGGAGAGGGCACAAAACAAAAGAAAAACTATTATCGGACCTGAAGGGAGGGAGGGTACCTACCTATCAGCACCCTGCTTCAGCCACATCAAAGGCAGAACATACACTAGTCTAGTACATAAAGTATGCATGTAAGAAGCCCGAAAGAAGTGCCTAAACACAGAAAGTTGGCAAAAACAGAAATTTATAAAAACGAAGAAAAGCATCCTCAAAAAAAGGGGGGGACATCCCGCAAGCGAGAACATCACGCAGGAAAGCAGAACACAAAAGCTATTTTAGTGACCTAACACAACTAGGCCCCTAAAATACAAGGCTCAACACAGCCGCGCACTAGTTAATATTTAACACGAAAATTTGGATGCACAGAACTAATTTAACTACTCTCTAAAAATTGTTAAAGAATTGGATCAAATATGAAACTTAAACTTCATCTGCAATTACTATCTCACATATAAATAAATTAACACTTCATGGACTGAAATGTTGAAAGGTTAAGAACCTTTCCAGTAATACCACAGTGATGGTAATCTACCTACATCATAATGAAACCCCTGAAACAAGTAATATCTGGTAAAAATGTAATTTATTTTTACTTAAAAATGACCATCGCAAGGCAAAAAAGACTAATTACTGAATTTTCTTCATAAAAGTTTACGAAGAGAATCTCTTGAATATCAAAATGAGCATTCAAGATGCTGTCAATTTCACATAACAAAAGGGTAAATTAATTATATGCAGAAAAGCTCTGTCCAAGAATAGATAATATACTTCACAAACTAATTTTTCAAAAATAAATAAGTTATTTTATATTCCTAAATGTGGTAGACATTCTATACTTCAGCCCAGTTAAATCAAAATTTCCACACTTACTGAAAAATAACATTTCTTTCAACGAAAAGATTTTTATTTACATTGTAGCTACTGGGCAACAATTTAGTTTGATATTTTCAAAACTATGCTAAAACATTTCGTATGTAATTTTTTTTAAAACTTCACTCAGCGTAACCATCAATACTGATAATACAAACATGGTCTACTAGGATTGGATTAGGTATTAATTTACAATACGAGTTTCCATGAGTGAACTTATTTACGGTTTGCATACATAACGAAAAAGCTTTAAACTTTGCAAGATACCAAAACAAAACATAGGGAAAAAACACAATCTCACGGTTAACAAAAAGGGATATGTTATACAAATTTGGTGCAATTTTTACATATACCAGTTTTCGGAAGAGCGAACAAAAATGATGAATGGGAAAATCCGTGCATTCTGAAAGGTAGCAACAACTATAGTGCAAGGTAAAATATTCAACGTATTTGAACCAACATTTTAATGTGCTGAAATTTAGTTCTCTGAACGTAGGTGAAGCAGACTTGGGTTTCTGGGAGAGAAAGAAGAATTTCAAGACATTAAACATACATACCTGAATTTAGATAACTGACCCCGATGCCTATCAAATTAAGCAGACATTCTTACGATGCACATCCCTTGACAGAAAAACCACACCAATTTCATATGAAGAAAACACTAAATTATTTGCATACACACAGAAAAAAGGGGTATCAACCACACTGTAATTATATTTTTATTTATTTGAGAAAAACTAAGAAAAACCACTGAACACCACATTTACCACAACAAATCACCTCACAGACTGATGAACACAACTCCACACAAACAAACTGCAATAAAGATGCATCGTCTCGTCCACTCCCGGTCAAGGCCAATATGGAGGGTGTAAGACCCCAAACTGCAGCATTCATTTCACAGATTCTTTTATAAAAGATATAGAGAAACAGCTTCCAAAAATTGTTCTTATTTACTAGTCGACGCTGCTCTATATATTAATAAACTTTCCGGACATTGGCTGCATTATCATATTGCTTTTATATAATTTTCGGAGGTAGCGTAAATTTTGAACAGCCTTTCCTACTCGACGACCATGTGTTAACTACTGACTGGCCTCAACCAATCAGAGAAGAGAATCAAATCAAACAATCCGGAGCGAAAAGGAGTGTGGCTTGCCACCAAAACCTCAACGAAAAATAAAACAACAATCAGATATTTTTGTTTGCTTTTGAAGATTTTCAACGAAAGAAAAATTGTTGATGAAAATAATGAAATAAAATATGCAAAGAAATATTCAGTAATAAAATGAGGAAACAATAAAGATAGAAATCCCACCAAACAACAATGAAAGCGATGTTCTGTATGGCTAATCTTCCTTGTCATCTGGGCAAATAAAACTCTTTGAAGAAAGCTGAAGACGGAAAATATCGCCGACAAAGCACGAACAATAAAGAAAAAAAGACGCACAAAAAAGGGGAGAGGGTAAGATATGTTGCGACCAAGTGGAAATGGGCCGATACAACGTCCTAATGGATTAAAGTCTACACAATTTACAAGTGCTCTTAAATTAATTTTAATTATGATTTCGCGTTGTGCATCTGTACCCAGAACTTTCTGTTTTCGTAGAACAGGCAGAAAAAGACTTTTGCGGTGATTGCAGGAATTTTCCTTTATTTCTCGCAGTAAGCGATATGAACAACTATATTATTTGGAAATCCTCCTACAAACTATCTTATAAGATTAGTACTGCAATCATACTTGTAATTAATCTATTTACATTTAAAACAATAACTACTCAAATTAGTGCTCACTATTTAGACATTTGGAAAAGTTACTTGATATATCCCGTAATGTTTAAGATAAATGTCAGTATTTACCGTTATCGGCAGACAATCGTCGAGAAACACCGAGTAATTTATTTTGCCTTATTGGAACGTCTCGGTTTTCACTTTCGCTGTGATTTACGCACACACGCAGAAATGTAAATGGTCTTTCTTACCGTAACAACAAGTTGATCTAATGTTTTACAGTTAATTTTTCCTTCATTTTTATTCCTATTTTAATACAACGCATGAAGTACTTATTCTGATTTTAAAAAAAACTCTTAAAAAGACTCTCTGCCACTTCAGCCATCCTGAATTATGATAACGAAAAAAAAATGCTGAAGTGGAATATAGAAATTACACTAGTTATATTTCTAACGTAAACATACTTATCCTTAGGTAAAATATAATTTATTTCTAAATTAGACCTTTTGCATTCTGCCAACTGGAAATTGTCAGAAGTTTGGCTAATTAACTAGTTATAAGAACATTAGATTACTTTTTAATTTCATCTTCTATATCATTATATGTGAAAACTCAGGACTACTAAAGTAATAATAATAATAATAATAATAATAATAATAATAATAATAATAACAATAATAATAATAACAATAATAATAATGGGGAAACCTGTAGGCATTTTACACTGTTACCTTTCGAAAACTAAATCAAGTGTTAGACAATGATATTATAAATAAGATGAAAGTAACATTTATACATATAATGTTCTAATACATGTTGGGAATTGGACGCGTTATGTGCATAACTAGTTTTGATATGGGTTGGGTTTACATATTGAAAGTATAACTGCTCTCAAGCACATGCATTCATAGGATCTGTTGCTAAACCTTACATGCGAATACAGTTTTTACCACATATTTACTGTTTTTGATTTTAATACACAACACTTACACTTTCCTGCGTGTCTACTGGTAGTGTAGAAAAGACAACGTGAGTATATAAGCAATGCGAGTATATAAGCAATGCGAGTATATAAAAAAGATAAATGCACTCGGAAATTACAAAAAATAATAACACCGTTTTATATTAGAAAATCTTTTAAAAAAATAATAATTTAGATATAGGAGGAGATTCGAACTGAGGACCCTTTACACCACAAGTCCAAAGTCTAACCACTACGCCACGAGAACGTTGTGATATAATGTTTTGATAAACATGTATTGACTCACCGTTTATTTGATAGTCTTCACTTCGAAAGTTAAATGAGATTTTATAACTTTTTTCGCTCCATTTTGGGGAATATAATAGTTTCTGTCACATGATTATACAGCGCATGCATTATATCTGTAATCTTTGTTTGCGTAATGTTTCATTTGAGTCAACATTTCCATATTTTCAATTTCAGATAGTACTAAAGATATAGACTGTTTCGGCGAGCGAAAACAATTTCCCTTTTTTTCCTCTAAATTTCCCTGCGAATTTCCCTATTTGTCAAATTTCTGACTTTTTGACTTAGAAATTTTTCGACTATTTCTCACTTTTTAATATTTTCTTTCTAGTTTCGTTATTTATTAATAATTCTGTGACAACATTTCAGGAAATATTCATTTTTACATACTTTACAAATATAACAATTAAGCGAACGTCAGAAACTAAGGAGAAAAATATTATTGGTCAAAAACTGTCTAATAAAGACATGCGAAAATTTTTTTGAGCATGAGTGTACATCTTATCATTACCAGTGAAATACAGATGAGAATTTCGTTTCGTGACCAAAGACACAGGTAGAAAAGTGATGTTCATTGCATGTAAACGTATATTTAACGATGTAAAACATGTCCAATATGCATGTATGATTCCTGTTTTATGCTTTTCATTTGCATGTTGCAAGTGGCATGTTTATCATGTTTTCCGTCGTTCACTATACGTTTACAGCCATTGTACTATCATGGCCAAAATAATATTCACATGACTGTTATACACGATTTTTCTCTAAGCCTACAAGATAGGCCACCCAACTAACGTAGAGTGGGTGGTGTGTGATTCTGAGGGTGTGTGCGTGAACGAGCAAGGTTTGGAATTTTCGTTTCTTTAAGAGGAAACATTATCACATGTCCTGGGTTCTGGAAAGATGTTCATGATTTCTTGTAGTGTGTAGCAAATAATAAAAAAAACGTATGCAAGTCGTATTTCAAACACCAAAACAGGAAACCTAACACCATTTTTATTTTAGGTGGGCCACTAGTTGAAGTGTATTGAAAAGTTTAATTCAAATTGTCCAATAGAAAAGATCCTTACCGAACATGGAGAATAAAAAATGTACTTAAAACCTATGGTTTCTTTCTTAATTAATTCCATAGAACACTAATGTTATGCATGAAAAACAAGAGAAAAGGTCTGTTTCTATCAGTTCTGAAAAATAGGGCACGATATTTATCCTTTATAATTTCTGATATTATGTTGTTATTTACGTTATTTTGTGTGTGCGTGCGTACGATATTGTGTGTGCGTGCATGTGATAAACATCGAAACGAGTATGCTTTCTTCCGAGCGCCGTACCTTACTTGGTAAAACGTTCGTTTCGTTCTCTGGAGGTCCTCGGTTCGGTACCAGCGGCTGACTGTCCTGACTTAGGTTTTCCGAGTGTTTTCCCACTGCACATAAAAAAGATTGCGACAACGAATGCTGGCCAAGTGGCACCTTCTTATCCCATAATCGTGTCTGGTAAACAGACCCCCTGGTATTCTTTCTCCTTCCTTCGTCTCGCCCATACTGAAATCAGCAAACATCATGACCACGTTTTGTTTTTCAAAATATACATATATTGGTATCGATACTTGAAAGAATAGAGGCGAGACGAATCAATATACATAAGTTGATGGAGGGAGAAATTTTAACACATACAATGAAACGTTGAAACCGATCGTATGCCTGTTAGACAAAGGCAGAGAAATGAGAGAGAGAGAGAGAAAAAAAAGGGGAGATAGAAGAAGAAGTACAGATACAAATTTGGAATTTAAACGTAGTTAAAATATTAAGTTCAGTTCCCACAGTAAATAGTTCAGTTCCCTCAAATCAAATCTAACAGCGAGAGAGAAGTAACTTTTGGATTTTATATTTTTTCAGGGTTATTTCAATATATAAAGGATGCTTCAAACATTCATTAAGTCACTTTCACAATGGAGACCAAACTTGGTGGTCAGATTAAATACTCATGATTCTAGTGAAACTCCAGAGTTTTGAGACACATCTAGTATAATGTCAAAAGTGTAACACACATTATTTGTTTGCGCAAGGCTAGTTTGCTAATTCGGTGAGGCTTATTAAACATACTGGTTCGGAATACTTTGTAATCTCCGAAATTCCCAGTTCATAGATTTTCCAGACCGGGTCAATCGGTTTACGTTGTCACTTATGTTTGGGTTAGGCCCTATCACCGGGTCATCAAAAGTGGTCCGGAATTGGAATTGGCTCTGGAACACGCACAAAAAGAGAGTTTGTGTAAAGTAAGAGAAAAATAAAGATAGAGAGAAGAAGAAGAGAAAGACGCAGCGAAGACACGATAACAATACATCAAGAAAGAGAGGAAGAGAGAAAGACCAATGAAAAACATGAAAACTAGATTATCATTATGCCAAATAGCACACACACTGTTTGCTCGCATTATGACCAGTGATGCTTTGTTCTTCACAACTCGAAGATAAATCTGTTTGAATACTTCAGTGTATGCGAAAAACAAACTGACTGGTGGGAAATCGAACCCAGGTTTTCAAATTAGAAGTCCAGCACGCTAGCGATACTCCACGGGTGAATCTCTAGTCACAATGTGCCTAACATATGTTATAGTGTTCCTTTCTAAGGATAATAACAGGAAAAGTGCATATTTCTGATCAATGACGTGTTCTTAACCCCCTAGGACTTGATTTGGACTTTTCCAACCAACATTCGTAAATCGTCTCTCTCTTTTTAGTGACTCAGGTGCTTCATCCCACAGTCGGAAATATTCTCCGTTTTGTATGAGAAGTAAAGTAATGATTAGATTATTCACGATTGCTTTGTAAAAAAAATATTTAGCGTTAACATTATTGGAACCCATGTTGGTTTGTTTTCGTCCTGAAATGCCCAGCACGTTTCCCCTACTCCATTTTGCCAACGATCTTAACAGCTATGAATAACCAAGTTCAAATGCGAGAAAACTGTAACACTGAGTCTGTGTGTTACATTTTGTCTGTATGTATTGTGTGCTAAGTAAACACATTTGTATGCGTGTCCTTTTTGTAATTTCGAATTATGAAATGAATATATTATGGCAGTTTTAGGAACAAATCCAGTTTAGGGTAAGAATTGCCACATTAAAATACGATCACTTATTGTCGTTTATTTTAACGTGAATTAGCCTGAACGAATCTAACATCACCAAAAGAAAATTGTCGTTAGCAAATTGAGAAGTTAAAACTCCAATTAAAAGTTCTAATACACTTCGTGCAATATGACAAGTTGAACGTAACACAAATTTTAACTTTTGACAGTTTGTATTGTAAGCATGATAGCACGGAATCTGAGCCTATTTTGATTTAACCAGTTTCAAAATATCCTGTTCAATTTTTGTGATACATTTTCAGTCACAAGTTAGGCACCCATCCTTCCCATGCCGGACGCTCTGCGGTGCACTCAGCCTCGTATCAAACTGAGTACCAGAGTGTTTTGGTACTCCTGGGTACCTTGAAACGTAAAGGCGGTCGAGCGTGGGACTGACCACTCCACCTCACTTCGTCCAGTAGGTCGAGATATGTAGCGCTACCCCCACATCCCCCATGTGCTGTTCACGGCGCGTGTGTATCGCACAGGGGATAGCTTTACCTTTACCTTTATTGATTCGTGTAACTGATAAACAGACCGATAAAAGCGAAAGTTTTCCAGATATTTCCATGAAATTTGCTACAATTGTTCACAAAAACCCCTTTTAACACGGTGAAAATACTTTTACAAAATGAAATTAACCTCCTTTTGGTAGTCCAAACTGAAAAGCGAACAAGATCGAGATTGAGCGATGCTACGGTACAATATTTTGTAGACAGAAAT
>JAGDQP010072174.1:0-10544 GCA_022664845.1 Lepisma saccharinum | reverse complement strand
GAAGGAAATGTGTTCAGCTAACAAAATACCTGTGTCATTGGACGAAGTCAGTGTTGCCAGGCCATTCCAAAGTTTCAGTTTTTCAAATGACATTAGGTTTAGTTTTCCTGCGGAAACAGACTGCAGGCGTAGTGGAAGCCAATGATATGCACAAGAGATATCAGTGTTGCTAACTTATGGAGCTATAAAGGGTCAAAATTCAAAGAAGGTACCAATACAGTGAAACAACAAAAGGAAGAACTGAAAATGATGTAGACAGCAGAAAAATGTGTACGTTGTATTTTATTCTCGTGGATATAAAATGTATGTTGATTTGCTGCATGACACATAGTATAAGAACACTATTGATAACGCTAATAAATACGTTACAATAGCCAAACGATAAATTTCAAACTTGAAGTGTGCATAAATTATTGGTAAGTTATAATTTTAGAAATTTATAATTAAATTATAATTATTAACACAAACGTAATATAAAAGAAATGCATCAAGAATTTTTTTTCAGTATTTACCTGTGTTTCATCACATAAATATTGTCTGTTAATGAGAAACTACAACTGATTCAAATAATATTCAAGAATGGCTTAAAATCAGTTCAAATATTTGTATTATTATTAATTCAATAAAGATACAGAGGATGAATAAAGGAATAATGATTTAAAGAAACAAAGAAACTTTCATGCAACTTGTCGCAGATATTTTACAATCACAACCAAGGTAGGATCACAAAAGTCTAGAAAACTGTCATCAGTTCATGAAAGTTCCAAAGGCTCCACAGAACAGGAGTACGATGTTGACGTACTCATCAGTCATGTACTGTGGTTGCTCATGAAATAATGTCATTTCTTGAACTTGCTGGCCAGAGTTGAAGATCTATTTTTTTTCCTAAAATTTTTGAAGTATTACATGTGTAATGAGAAATGTATGCACTGAGTATATGCTATTGTGTGTAAGTTAGCAATGGTAAACGTGATATATAACACTGAAATGTCCATTTATAGCCACCAGAAAATCATAAAGTCCCCGAGTACAAAAATCGAGATTTTAATAATTAATTGCGAAGGTTAGGGGCTCGGGCCGCACAAACGGTAAAAAGGATATTAATGTTTAGGCACTTCTCGAATACTGGTAAAAAAATCAGATTTTTAAAAGGTGGGTTTTTTTTAGAAAATGGCGTCGAAACATGGCGACTTAATGAATTTTTCAGCTTTTCATGATGCTGTAACTTGAGACGTAATGATTAGGAACGCAAATTCTTTACAGTTTTAACAGACCTAATAGAGGTAATTGTGATGGTGGAAGCAAATGGTCATATGACCCATGGGTACCGAAAACAAATTATCCAAAGTTAGAAAAAATCTCAAAAGTTGGTAAAATTGCGAGTTAATTGCGCGATTCCTATTGGAGCAATAGGGGAATTTTTACCCTCCACTGAAGCACACTGCTTTGTTATCTTCCTACCATTCAGCTTATGTTACTAAATACATTAGTTTCTCCATAATAAACTTTTAAACTTGACCTAATTTTTGCTTTTTCAAACTACTCGTTCTGAGGCCGGCCATTTTGAAAGGCTATAAATTAAAAGAAATTTTTTGGGGGGTAAAAAGAAAAAATATGGGTCTAATAATTTTGAACGTAGATCCCATATAGAAAATATGAATGAAATCTGAGACAGTCGTGTGGACTCCCCTGGACGATTTGAAATGAATCAGTCTATATCGTCTTTCTTCCCGAGTTGGAAAGATTTCATTCTACAGGGTGACAGGGTGTTAACAGTGCTGATGAAGTCAAACCTACAGGGATAAGTAAATGCTACGATATGGAAAACCCATCTAATATTCGCAAGGTAGACTCTTCAGTAACCGAATTAAAACATCAGATAATTGAATTAAGTAGCAATTTACTAGAAACAAAAACAGATCTGGAAAATGTCAAGCAACATCTATTGTTATTAACCGAAAACTTTCTTAAGGAGAGACGTCAGTTGCAAATTTCCTTACAAGAAATCGGCAAATTAATTGACAGATATAGTGAAAGAAAATATCTAAGTGTTGTTCCTGAATCTTTAATGCTGCCTGAAATAAAAACGATTTTTTTTTATTATGGATCTTCTTCTATGATATCCAACCCAGTATATGTTGTTTAAAATCAGAGGAGAAGAAAAATATGGATGATAATTTTAAGAATGACTTTTTAAATTTGGATTCTGATGGTTTGAAGAAAGATACTGCTAGGAATGATGTATCAGGAAAACATAATTTGATAGAAGAACAAGTTTGTAATACAAATGTAGAAGATATTTTTGGAATTACCTGATGTGAAATCGGAATCGGAGCAGTCACAGGAATCGGAACCGGAGCAGTCACAGGAATCGGAATATGTTCAAGAAGTTTATGGAAGACTTTTAAAGATAGCTGACATAGAAAGAATTCTCACTGAAGTTTATGGAGAAAGACTGAATTTCCACAGAAGATATAACCTTTGTAAGATAAACGAATATTGCGTTCCTTGTGATAAAGAAAACTGTATGTATCTTGACAGTGCTGTATACAACTACGAATGGTCTTAATTGATATCGTGTATGATAATTCTGGAATAGAATTACGTTTATTTAATGTTTCTTGTGTTAAACATTGTGCGTCTATTATGCTTTTTCAGAAGTTATTTGTGTCTTTTGGTGAGACAGTTAAGGAACTGATACATTTTAACGCATACAGAAATGAAAATCTTTTATTACAGATTGTATGTATCATTTTAAAGAGAAAGGGTGAGTTGATAGAAGTTAAATGTAATTAAATAATCTTTTAATGTAACCTTGTTTTAGTGTAATGGAACAATTGTTAATCCGCGCATTAGAAAAAGAACTAGGAACAGTGCCGATTTTTATTGACATTGTCTGGATTGTTTCGATTATTAGGGCGCCATATTCAAAAGTGCTTGTTGAGGTATTAGTACAATATGAGAAATTGTCGTATTCTGGTACATGATTGATTTGTAAAGGTTTAAAGGATATAATTGTTTGAATATGATATATTGTGCACGTAATTTGAAAAAAAAAACAGAATACTCCAGGATTTTTACAAATGGGAAATGTTTTATAGTACATTACTTATTCTGCTGGATAAATATCTGTTATTCGCCATTTACTAATTGTCAACTATTTTATAATACAGGAACCAGCATCGACCTCCATTAATACGATACTGGACTGACTGCAGCCATAGAAAATTTCGTGAATATGTGAAGCTAGGGAGCGGAGAGGAAACTTAATCTCGTTTGTCCACTTCCAGTCTAAACCAATATGGACCAAATTTTCGATTCCAACTCAGTTTTCTACGCTTCATATCGCTGTGTGGCCCGTTTTTTTTTATTTGTGTCTTAATTCTTGCAAAAGACGTAAATATTATTTGCAGTATTTTCTATTGTATGTAGAGTGCGGTATACTCTTACATGAATAACTCAGGAATTAAGACTTGAATCAAAAAACGGGCCACACAGCGATATCAAGCGTATAAAACTGAGTTAGAACTGAAAATTTGGTCCACATTGGAGTAGACTGGAAGTGGACAAACGAGTTTAAATATTTGCTCTGGCGTCTATCTTTCAACACTAAGTAGTTACTCCAGTATAGTTTATGTAGAGCTCGATGGGAACCAGCTTTTCATAGAACGAAAGTAAAGAATAGAATGCAAATCTTTTACACAGAATACTAATCTGTCGCCTTTCAATGTATTCCATGATGTTCGGTCAAAGTCTATATGTTGAATATTTTCTCGTTGTTATGAACATACATTTTAGATCTAACAAAAAGTAAAGAATTACTTTGTTTTGAAGAAAATTACTTTAAAAAATCTGTTTATGTATGACTGAAAAGAAAAGCATGGGAAACGCCAATTGAAAAATGTATGAAGTTATTAATATGAGAGCGCGCCCCCTGCTTTCGTTTTTAGTCATACATAAACTGATTTTTAAAAGTAATTTCTTTAAAGCAAAATTGTTTTTTACTCTTTAGTACGAATTGTTTTTTTTAAAGTATGTTTTATTTTTTTTTCTAAAAGCTTGTGTTCTGTCACCCAAATCTTAAAGTGTTCTGCAACCAGTCAAACGCAACATCGTTGCGGGCTAGTATTTATTTTAGGATAAAGCAATTCTTACTAAAAGAGAACAACTAAAACATGCTTTAAAGTATATAAAATTATGAAAGTAACAATGAAATAAGTTATTCCATTGTTACACTGCAAATAATGGCTGTGTTAATTCTAAACATTCGTAATACAAAGTATAAGAAAATAATTTTCTGTATGCATAACTAAAAAGAGAAGCTTGGTGCGCGCCAATCCAAGAATTTATAAAGTGACTGTATATGAGAGCGAGCCCCATGCTTTGCTTTTAAGTAACGCATAAACAAAATTATTTTCTTATACTTTGTATTACGAATTGTTCAAGAAAAGTTTGTTTTTAAAGAGTCTTTTTACTATTTTTTCTTGTTAGACACTAATTTGTTTTTACAATTTTTCGTGATTAAAATGTAAGTATACAAGGACATACATTCAATATAATTTGAATGTCATTTATGGCCTTCATTCAATTATGGCTCAGGCCGGAATAGGGGTGAGGTGGGAAAGAAGTTGGCCAGAGCCTAGTTTCTAAGGCACCATCCCATCGTTAATCTTGTGTGACTATGGATAACCCTTGATTAATCTCCATCAAGATGACCACCGCGGGGATCGAACTTAGGACTTACAGAACACGAAGTCAACGCTCTATTAACTGACAAGGAACACCAGGTATCAGACCCCGATTTTGATGAATATTCGTATGTAAGTAGAGTGCCTAGGTAAAGCTTCACAGCCAAAATTATAGGTACTACCGTCATCAAATAATGACAAGAGAACCCGAGAAAGATGGAATGTAGAGTCAAGGAAATCGAATACAGAGTACGGAAAACGCATTTTCTTTTATAAACTGTTACATATATTGTAAGCAAATGACTATTAGTGGATACTGGATAGGAGACAATACATGCTGGAGGGTATGACGACAATGGCCGCCATCTTGAAAGCGGCCATGTTGACTATGCTTCAAAATCTTGAAATAGTAAGTGGGTCATATCATACATCAATCTGTGCTGGAATGTTCCAAGAAGCCTAATGACGAAGTCAGTTTTGGTATAACTTTAATCCTGTATGACAAAATGGCATGTGAAATTGACTTTGAAAATGGGTGAGCCGAATGATAAAAATATCTTTTGTTGAAAACTTTTGTAAACTTTATTTTTATATGGGTCAGTCTAGTAACTTTGGACTTCGACCCGTCACGATTCGCCTTTAGCTGTTAAAATCCACACCCATGCTCCTGTCAGGACTCAAACCCGGGACCTTCGAGCCGATGACCTACCCCCACAGACCGCTCGGCTACCCGGCCGGCAACATTTTGTTCAAACAGTTTTAGGAATGAAAACTAAAAAGGCTAGATAAGAGGCTAGATATGTTGGAAAATATGATCCTCATGGCCACAACATGAAATGTGCTACATAGTTTTAAATACACTGACGGAAGATGAAGTCACAGTTTCAAGAAGGCGTAATTCTTGGTGAAAGTGATGGTACCTGTAAACTAGACTCTGGTCAATTTCCTTCCTTCCCTGAGCCTTAAGGACAACGTTAAACCTTAAAACAAGATGTAAAATAAGTCTTAAAGAATTAGGAAACAACTGAAACGTTTATGATCCTACACTTGTGAAGGCAACTAGAAGAATGTTGTTTTGATATTGACGAGAAATACTTGTTGATTACAGCACGGTGGATATATTTAGGCAAAGTACAAACGACTGCGTACACTGTAAATCCGGAAGAACGGACTGTTTCATCTTACATGAGCGGTACCACTGTTTTAGAGCGGATTTTTGTCGGAGAAAAAAATGATAAATAATTTCCACTCGGAAAGGATCATAACTCCTTTCGATGGCAATGTAATATTATTTTAGATGAATTTTCAGCTATTGAGATAAAATGTTCATATTATTTTCAATATGCAAACGACGCAATGAAATCTTGAAAATGTAAGACAAAGCAAAATGGAGCATTTACTCATAAGTAGTAAGGAAAAAGTTATGTTCTTATCAATTAAAAAGGAAAATAACTTGATCTCATACAACTTGCTTTCTTTTTCATAACATCATAACTTTTATTTATTACTACTCCCTTTTGCTATAGTTTTTTTTAATTTTCAGCATTTTATCATGTGTAACGAACATTAACGAACACTTTTTTTTTTTACGTTTCATACATACTTCACGGACACAGTAGCGTCCCTAGGATATGCGGCGCCCCGGGTAAAGGTGTTTTGCGAGGCCCCTCTTAATAGAATAGTTATTTAATATCATTATTTTTTGTCAGCCTTTGAGGAAATAAGCACAAGTGGTAATTTCAAGCCTGTACCAGATTCTTTGGAAACGCTGGAATTTTTGATGGACAACTCTAGACTATGTAATTCCCTGAAATCGTGAGGACTTGAAATCTGAGAGGTATCCATGAGACATCCTCTTAAAATCATGTTTTCTCCGCTTCTTCCTTACTACTGATAACGAGAACATGATTTCTATTTTATCAAATTGCTCTGTTCTAATTCCTTTGTCCCTTATTCAGGAACGAATAATTACATTGTTGCAATATCCAGTCTTAACAACTGGAAATATTAGGTTTGAGGAATAGATTATAGTGGGTTCAGTTCTCCACGATTATGTTAGTTCCCATGTTAATAAATAATTGTTACATGCCTTAATGTAATGACTGCAAATACCATCTAACAGCTACACTTGAGTTAAAACCAATAACACACTGAATTCTATAATCAGCAGATTCACAGTATTTATAGAATTGGAACTTTCATCAGATATTACCCGAATCTACATACACCAGGAGCGTTTTATATACCAACAAATCATACTTACCTATATCATAATGTTTCGCTTAGCCTTCACTCGCCCTTACATCTTCGCTCAGCCTTCATTCACTCTCACATCTACGCTCAGCCTTCAATCACCCTACACCTTTGCTTATTCTTCACTCACCCTCACATCTTCCCTTAACCTTCACTCACCCTCACATCTACGTTTTTCCCTCATTCTCACTCACCCTCACATCTTCGCTCAGCCTTCACTCACTATCATATCTTCGCTCAGCCTTCATTCACCCTCACATCTTCACTCAGCCTTCACTCACTCACATCTTCGCTCAGCCTTCACTCACTCTCACATCTTCGCTCAGCCTTCACTCACCCTCACATCTACGCTTTTCCCTTATTCTCATTCACCCCCACATCTACACTTTGCCCTCATTCTCACTCACCCTCACATCTACGCTTTGCCTTCATCCTCACTCACCCCACTCTTACGTTACAACTTTGCCCTCAACCTCAAGTTCCAACTTTGCCTTCACCCTCAAGCGGCGAGGGTTAGGGCATGTGAGAGTAAGGTCCGCCTTCATGAGGACCACCTTTATGATACTGAATGCCTATGGAGTTCATATTCTGCCAAATCCAGAGCATCCTTTTCTCAAATTGCATTCTCTGAAACATTGTTTGGCCTGACTTGCCTGAATGAGTCCCCTTACTGGTTGAGATATCCTAATTCCATCCCCAATACAACGAGTAGGAAAGTCCCCACATCCTTATAATCATCACCATTTTATTCTATTCCAAACAACCTTTGACTATGCTTTAACAATCATTTTGTTTTCTCTTTTTTGTAGTGCATGATGGGAATCAACCATTACAAGTCTATAATAGTTATTTCGGTGTTCCTAACAATTGGACGAAAATTAATCCATAGCATTCCAGTGCCTTCAACGCAAGACTTAAGTGCGCTTACCACTACATCTCTAGATCACAGGTCTTCAATCAACAGTATCAGCTCGATGCAGCAAGCACAGGTAAAATACGCTATTTTTTTTCTAATTATTATGAATAATCCAATAGGTACTCTGTTCCTAATGTAACTGCAGTTTCTTGGTGGAGGTGTACAACTACCCTCCCTTGCTCTATAGAAGGTGTGAGAAAAAATACTATTTGTTTTCAGTTTTAAGACATTTTGCTTTCTAGAATGGAACTTTCTCGAAAAAACCAGAAATGATGAAAAAAAAGCGAAAAGCTGTTGGTAGATGGTGTCAATATGGAGGACTTAATAACCTGTAATGTGAGCTTCTTAGGATAACAGTGTTGCCAATCTGGAAAAAAGTCCATTTTTTAAAAAAATGGTACTACATGAGATATTTGGTCCAGTAGTGATCGTCATAGGCATGAGTGGGATGTAATTAGTGGGAGTTCCAGTTGAAAAGTAGTTAGACAAGGTTAGACAGGGATTCTTTCGCACCTTTTGGCTTGCAGCAGACGACTTCGGGGTGGCTGAGAGGTTAGCGCGCTCGCTCCCTTTGTGTTCGCATGGTCACGGGTTCAATTCCAGCCGGGATCCATTGCACGGAGTAGTTTGGAGTCCACTTTACCAAAACCTGTATGTCCCGTCCTTAGAAGCTCTTCAGATCGTTTAGTTTTAATATAAATTCACTCACTCGCTTGCAGCAGACCTGAAAATTAAGAAGGGGCACCCCATCTAGGAAATGGGCAGATCTAGAAATCTACCGGTCTTATCCCTTACAATCACACCATCAGAGACGTAACTATAATACCACAAGACCCCACGTTGCAGTCGGGCGAGGTGTCTGGGGGGCCTACAGGTGACATATACACACATAAAAACAATAGTTATTGGCAAGCCAAGCAAACACGACAAAAGAACTCGCCTCAAAGTTAGATTTTAAATCTTTCTCACAGTTGGTAACTGGATGAGGATTTTCACGCAGTTTGGAGAGAATCTCCTACTTAGAAATGTGAGAACATTGTTCTCCACTGTTGTTGCGGTGTGGTTTTTACATGTGGCAAGAATTTTCTGAAATTGTATGTGGAAGATGCTGCTAGAAGGTTCCTAGGACAAGAGTCCTGTAAAGTTCCTTGCAGGGAGGGGGCGTAAAATTTTGTTACGCTACTGCACACCATTAAAGTCCTGTGTGCAATTCACAAGCGCTTCCATTCTGGGAAGAATCACAGTGCGCTGCTTTCCAAGAACGTCTTATCGGCTGACCATTACTACTCAACTACCCAAAGGAAATCAAAATAAATGTAAGTTATTATGCCTAAACTACCTACTGCATAAGTTTCATTTCAAACGATTAAAATGTAAGCCAAATAAGTTGTTAGAAGCCTTCATGGTGGTCGACCGCCATCTATCAAAGTAAAATGAAAAGCTACTTTCGATGGATAGATACTGTCATGTCTTTCTGTGCAGCCCCTGTTTGGAAGCTCGTTCTGGTGGAACCAGTTAACGGTGTTCTGATGTGATAAGGGAGGCTGTCAGTAACATCCTAAGGCGTGACACCAGTTAAATTAACTTGTTTCTTCGGTGTCAGGCCTTCAGTTCGTTTCAGCTGTTTCTTGTTGACACCTTAGTAAAATGAGATTATGTGTGAAATGTCGGTTCTTCTGGCGCAGAACAAAGTATTAGAAGGTTAATTAGGGGTCCTTTTATGTCTTCTTGTGTTATACGAATTGTCTCTCTGCAGAGAGAGAAAGATATAAAGGGGGAAGGGGAGTTCCATATAAGAAGAGTTCCAATCCTGAAGACCTTATAACACAGCAACAAACAAGATAGCTATGATAGTGAAGGAATTATTCTCTGTCTGCAATATTTCTTCCTCAACTTTCACCTACTACTGACATGATTTATATGACTAATTTTAAGTAATAAAGTTATGTAGCTCTCTCTTCTACTAGCTCTACAAATATCAATGATTTAGTAATGATTATACGTTTGTACTCTTAAACAGACAATATTAAACAATTTATAAGTAATAAATCATGTAAACCTTTCTCAAACACCATACATACACGCGCATACAGGGTGCTAAAAAGAAACCAATATCATAATTTATGAATTCCTGACACTAAAACAAGAAACAGGGCCAGTTGAAAATATTTCAATCTCGAGTGAAGATAATTTCATAGAGTTAACGCATGGGTACCCATTTTACGAGTTTCGACACGTACCCAATGTCCTGCAGATGACGATGAACGGTCGAATGGGTGACATAAAGTTTGCTGGTCAGTTCTTCAACAGTTTTGCATTGGATTTGCTTCCACCGCTACTCGCAAGGCATCGTTGTCCAGCTGCACAGGTCTTCCTTCTCGTGGCTTATCGGTGAGGCTGGTGTCCCCGGACCGAAACCTCTAGAACCACCTCTGTCACTTTTACATCCACAATACCCTAATGACAAAATACGTCATTGATGTTTCGTACCGCTGTGCTAGATGGATCTTGAATGTTGGATCCCTGGTGACATCCACACAACCTAACATGCATGTGGTACTTCGACACTGCCATGATCAAACACGAGCCACACTTCCAAAACGTGGAGTAGACGGTTCTCGTTCTACACACTGCTGCACAATCAAGTGCCACATACGACTCAGCTATGGTACGTGCCGTCTACTTTA
>JAGDQP010072172.1:0-10544 GCA_022664845.1 Lepisma saccharinum | reverse complement strand
AATAATAAACTAGAGAATTGAAATATAATGGATTAAAATAGAAACAAATAAATATATGAAATTAAAATAATGTAAATGGATAAACGCAATAAAATTAAACAAAGGACCAAAATTAGGCATAGGTTGCTATCTCTAAAAATGGTGCTCAATTGGTATAAAATACTAATTGGAACCTGGTTAAACTAAGCGATATAATATATACATAATATGGATTAAATGTATGTCGTACTCTGTAAGATGGGTTATCTTTATCATAATTATTATTTTTCGTTGGACCACTGTAGGTCGCGTCAGATCTAGTAGTTATGAATAATTAGTTAAAGATACGAAATATGTGTGCGTTAAAGTTGAATCTAAGCGGGTAAAATCGTAGTATAAAATTATTCGGTTGAGCCTGAATTATCTTGTTTATTCATTTGGTGATGATGTTGGTGGCATGGGTCGTTTATGGAAGCAAAAGTATCCAATAAAATTAAATTCGGGATTAGAGAGATAGTTATTAAATTAAAAGACATGGTATTACTTTAAACCGAAAACAGTCGTCGAACAGGCAATGAAATGTTTGCCTCTAAGTCGTTGAGTCTTGTTTGTATTGCAGAAAAATC
This sequence comes from Lepisma saccharinum, assembly GCA_022664845.1. Lineage (NCBI taxonomy): Eukaryota > Metazoa > Arthropoda > Insecta > Zygentoma > Lepismatidae > Lepisma > Lepisma saccharinum. Next base: position 9,939 of record JAGDQP010072172.1, on the reverse strand, counting down.
GTCATTTATTGCAGAAATAATTTGAGTCGCGTAATTTGAGTCGTATTTATTGGGACAAAATGACCTGTTGCGGTTAAAGTTATTTTGCTTTCTAAAACAAGATTTTGAAAATGAATTGACTCGTAATATGAGTAGGGTATGAATGTCTAACTATTGTTATTCGGATAAAGTGTAATTGAAATTAGTCTATTTTCTTTGTTACGTTTGAACAAATGACCTGAAAGATCTGAACTAATTAGTAATCCTGAGGGGAAATATCTGAAAATGATCGGAGGAAAAGCTTGGGAAAGTTCTGCATGGCAGTTATTGGCACTAGTATTTCGAAAAAGTGAATTTAAACAATTTGATTTTGATCTGAGGGACACGTAGATATTTTCGCAAATAAATAAGAGCTGTTTTTGGTGGCAGGGGCCTGGGTGTAACTCAAAGAATGCTGTAGAAGAGTTATAAACATATTCAGGTAGTTTGTATTTTAAATGATTTCCATTAGTTATAATTCCTAAATTAAATACATGGTAAACCGGAACAATATCATAGTCGTGAAGAATGGGTATTTCTAAAAAAATAGAAATGGTAGTAGAATCAATCGTATTGTAGAAGTGTCGGTACTGTCAAGGAGTAAAATAAGGCTGTGTCGCGTGCCAGAATTGTATGTTCTAAAAGAGAATGTGAAGATATAAAGGATTGTGTTGTGGTATCGTTAATATACGAAACGTCATTGTGTTTTGAAGTACGTCTGAAACTAATAGTAAAATTTCATTATTAGATGAGTATTGATGAAATAGTGAACTAATTTTCCTCTGATGAGACATTAGAGTGCAAAAATATTTATATATTTCCTGATGAACGTGAAAAAGAGCGTGTTTAATGCCTACTAAAATATCCTGTACTATAGATATTGGATTTTTAAAATTTCGTTTGAGAATTTGGATTTCGTCTCGGAGTATGTTCTGATTTTCATTAAAGTGTCGGATAGAATGTTCAAAGTGATTTTGATTAAACAAGTTGAAAAAACTGAGGCCTTAAGTTGCTGATCCGAATAAAATTGATAGTGAACTACGTTTATTTCTATTGCCTAGGCACATTGAAGGGTCTGGGTTAGTCTTGAAAGCACAAGGAAACAAAGAGTCAAGATCTCTTTTAAATTGTTCGTCTAAATGTCTATATTTATTGAGAAAGTCTTTGAATTCACCGCAATGTGTGTCAGAAACCAATTGGTTTGTCACATCGAGATGAAGATAAAATGGTACGTAAATTTTACGGTCTTTTAAAATTGTTTGGGCATGTTTCTGTAGTAATAAACCTGCTTGCGGTATCACTATATTATCATGCTCAGATGTATCAAACACTGTAGAAGGTGTGTCGGAATTGATGTTTGGAGGAGGAATGAGGTTACAAAGAGTTGTTGGTATAACTGTTAGCCAAAAATAAAAGTGTTTGAAAGATGTTATAAGGACAGTTTTAACTGCGAAACTAGTAGTCATTCTGGAGCTTTGCTATTTGTGACGGAGAAATCTCGACTGTAGGATATAGAAATTACCTTAAATAGGAACCGAAAAATGTATCAGTATTATATTTTCCAAGTAGAAAATAGTTTATTGTGTCTCTCAAGGTAAGATTACAATATAGAAGTTAACAATGAATTAGGTGTTTTGATTTTACGGGCGGATGGTAACGGTGGACGTGGTAGTGTCTTTCTTATCCTCTATATGAGGTGTAGAAATTGTATTTAATGTCGTGTTTGTTTGGGTAGATGCTATTATTTGGAGGGGTGTAGGAGAAGTATGTGTGGTATGTACGTGTGTGTGGTCGGATGTGTTATTGGTGCAGCAATGAAAATAAAGGAGACAAATGATTGCAAAAAATATTAAAATAATTTGGAGAAATAGTGCAATTAGAATTGGAGATGAGTGGTTCATGTTGTTTCTGGAAGAGAAAAAAATGAATGTCGTAAGACAGCTGTTCTTATTCCGGTATACAAAGTTATGCATCTTAAAAGTCGGTTCATTAAGCTAAAGAAACTGTACAGTCAGAAAATGATGATGATATATCGTGTCAAACTTATCTGGAAACATGTTCTGTTGTTTTTGTTGCGGGAAGAAAATGTTAGTGTGATACAAGTTAATATGAAAGATTAGTTGGCTTCAAACTGTGTCAGGAATGCGGGGAACGGGAAGAAGGTTCGTGGAAGGGGATAGGAAAAAAACAGATGCTTGTGAAGACCGTAATCTGATTCTTCACATGAAAGCTTGTTGAAGTCGGTGGATTGAGCTTTTACGTTACAACTGCGCGGGGAGCGGAAGAGAGAAAGGTAGACTAGGTTTCTAAATGAATGACGTCAAAAAGGTGGTTGGACTACGAAAGCGTAGGCGGATGAAAGGAAATGTGTACAGACAAGATGTCTACAAGGGGAGATAAGCGATCTGTCCAGAGACAGTGAACGGTGTCATATGAAGCTTCTCAAAGTAAGAAAGATGTGCTAGAAGCTTGAAAAATTATGCTTATGATAATAAAGAGTTGAGTGCTATGCTTAAGATTGAGGAAGAAATATACTTGCATGCTATAGTCGTACTGTAGGGATTGTGTTCCAAAAGAAAATAAAGAGAACAGAATGTTAAATATCACATTATAGTTAGTTGTCATTCACTGCGATATGGCGGAAGAAGTGTTTGATTATGAACGGTTGTTAGAAAATGGTCGTAGGTTCGAGATAATGGAAATTTGTATACGAAACTTTTTAAGAAGTTTAGACTGTCTGCACCATATTCGTGAAGTATTTCCGCGTGCCCCAGAGGAAAGTGTGCTTTCGCACTTCGTACACATAATCGAGAAAAAATGTAGAAAAGAAGTTGTTGATATCGTTGTTGAACATGTTCTTCGACATTCTGTTAGAGAATAAAATCCCTTATGTTAAGGAAAATAATAAATTGCCAAAGTTTATTATGTACTTTGAAGAGGATAAGGAAAGGATCTGGTGGGAGCTGCACAAAGGTAAGTAAAGTTATATGTGTGTAGCTTTGCATAAATCCGAGGATAAAACACAATCTTAGGTAATTTTTGTTGTATACATACTCGAAAGACAAAACTCGTAGGATATGTTGGGTTCTATGGTCGGGAAATATTTCCCATGGTCAATATTAGATGTTAACGTCGTTGTTGAAGGGTTATATCTTTAAAGAAGCAAATGTCCTCTATAAATACGAATAAAATTGAAGTTTTCTAAAATATAGGTGTAGCATATTGCATAACTTACAGGAATTGAATTCTTAAGCGCTATAATATTTTTGTTTCATATAAAGTTGTTATCACACTGTAAGTAAATATTGCCTTTAATAGAATTTGTTTTAAAATAAATGAAATGTATGAGGTATAAATCGAAGGATACTTAAATCTAACTTGACTGCCGGACTCGTGTTGTAGTCTGGTCTGTTCTAATATTACATTTGCAAATAATCGCTTGGCGAATTATTATCTTACATATTTATGTTTGCATGGTTCTAGAGTTTTTCTCTAAGATAACATTAAATTTGGAATGGGTTCGCTGGATTTGAGTTTCATTCAAAATTTCTGTTTTAATACGTAACTAATGGAACAGAAGTCGTGAAATCTGTCAAATCTCGAAAGGAAATGGAGGACCATAACGCTGTGGTAGATTCAAAAGGCTGTATGTTGAAAATGGTAACTTTACAGGAGAACGAAAAAACTTTCTGTTTTTTACATTTTTCAAGCAATAATGAACAACAGCGGAAAATGACATCCTGAAAGGGTATAGAAATTATTATGTAAAGGACACTTTACTCACGTTGATGGTAATTAAGTTTGAGGAACATACGTCCTTTTGAAAAAAATGCGATGTGACATAAGACATTTTGTATGCAATACTTCATTAGGAGTTCCAGATTGACTGACGCAATGGCACATTATCTAACAAAGTAATCAGCTAATTCAACTATTTATTACTTGTATTCTCTGTTATTAACAAAGTACACTTTTGTTAATATTGGAACATAATTCTTACTTCAATAGTAACAATCTAGTCAGTCTATTTAAGACAGTAAAATCTAAGATACGAATATTGTATTGAACCTGCAATTTTAAGATTGGTTAATGATTTACACAAAATAAGTACTGGACTAGAATCATGACTTGCATCATGCCAGTAGGTAATTATTAAACATACGGACTTCGTTGAGTGATATTTCACACTTTTAACTATGTGATTTTTATAGCACTAATACAAAAGCATTAAAAAGAGTAGTATGTAAATTTGTTTGTGATATCATTTTTTGTTCAATATCTCACTTTTCATTGCTTTATATGTGGACAGGACAAGGGTTTTCACACGCATGAGGCAAATTGTCATAAAAAGGCCAATAGTCTGCATGGATTGCACATTTCAACTCTTGCAAGTCTATAAGTTTTTTAAAGATTTATGTTTGGGCGCTTGTTATACAGAGGAGAAACAGCAGCAGGCACCTCTAAAAATTTGACACGACGTGGAATATCAGACCATTCATCACTGAACTGAAGCTTGTACTCTATACTTCCTGTGGGTCTGTACCTTAATGCACGAATATTAGTTACTACAGGATCTCCAGCTACTTTTCCTGGGCGAATACTGCTGTAAAAGCTTTTAATAATCCTTGAAAGACTGGTACTGTAATGGAATAACCGTATATGGTGAAGGGTTGTTTCTAGCAGTTTCTATAACATCTATGTAAGAAGCAGGAACATATATTTTATTTTTTATTTTTAAGTCGGCTCTCTATTAAGCTATGTTCTGAATCCATTTCCATTTGTGTGTGGCCAGGTTCTAGAAACTTCTGTGTAATGGAAATTTTGTGGGTCATTGAGCTATATATATTAACTCTAATTTCTCTGCACCCACCTGTAGTACCCTAGACGGAGTAGTAGACGGAGTAATAGTAGGCGGAAGTAATAAAAGCTGAGTAAGGTAAAATTTTTTACTGTTTAATCGTAAAATACATTTCCTAATGGTGCGAAAAAAGGGGGAGTTTGGACCTTGTACTTAAAAATGCAAGATCTAATAAATTCAAAAGTCTAAATCAACCTACTTTTATTGTGGTATCCGCCAACTATCACGGGCCCTAATTCTGCTTCTATTCCTTTTCGCACAAAAATTCAAGCACATCTGAGTTCTACGAATCTTTCTGTACGCAAGTTTCAGTTACCGTATCCATGTAGATAATTAAGTGAAATTCTTTATTCAGAATTATGTGGCAAAACATTTGAGATAAAGTACTACTTAAGATGAATTATATTTCTGTTTTCTTAAAGAGCTGAATTGGCGAAACAGCTTGATACAGTTTTCATCTTACCTGTTGTTCAAAATAATCCGTATCTTACACAGATGGGCCCTCTAATATTGAAGATAACAAGTTTAAAGCTATTTGGAACTTAATTCAATTTAATTATAGTTGTTTTTTACTTTTGTCTCAATATTTTCCAAAACAAAGTAACGTCCAACGTAGCGAGGTGTTAGCTACCTCATAATAAGCTGCCCTCTTTTTGCCCCTAAATAACCGAACAGACCACAAGGGCATTTCATAACTTTTATGTTTGAAAAGAAATGTTGCAAATAATTTTGCTGATTTAGACCAACGTAGGAACACAAACAGTGTCACTAACTTAAAATATTCAGAACATTGCTAGAGAACCAAATATGTAACATATACACAAATTTTGGCCGAGAATCCAAATTAAATAATTCAATATGATTCAACTCTAGCTCTGTGGTTACAACGTTCAGAAAAGCGATCAAGTGGCACTTCACTATCTTCACCCCAGAAGCTACTCTTGGTAGGGGCACATTAACCACCCATTGAGGAGGGCGCACCAGCCGGTGGGCCGACACGTCAGTCCAACACTGTATCGCATTAAAGTAGGGATGGGTTCACAACACTTTATATCCTTCGATACCACCGATACTTGCAAGGTATCGGTATCGGTCGATACTTTAAATAATAAGTACGATACTTTTATATACATTATTAGACACTGATATTTTTCAATGAAAATAATGTAGTTATAGATCATTGTTGTTTACACTGTCATTGTCAAAGCATCTGGAGTTACCGAAAAAGAATTACTTCAAAAGAAAACATTCTCAATGTTTCATACGTTAAGAAGTCAGAGATCATGGTTGAACATAAAGATAAATAACATACCTGTTGAAATATGTTTTTTTTTCTTTTTTAGAGTTTCTGTGCCTATATTTAACAGGCCTCCGTCTCAAGTCTCAAAATAGAAAATACAGCAATGACAATTGTTTTCATGTTTGTTTTATTTTGATTCAATTCAATTCTTCAAAACAATATCATAGAACTTTCATATAATGGTTTTTTAATATCATATGACTTTGAATCCAGATTACTGAGCATTTATAAAGCTAGTTTAGCTAAGAAATGTATCATTTTCTTCTTTTGTATAAAATGATGCAATGAATTAATATATTTCAACTTCATACTTTTAGTACCTGGGATATAGTCTCGCACGTGAGACTTGATTGCTGAAAAAGATATTCCAAATTGTGTATGCCAGCTGGCAACAGTCTTTTCCGAGAGACGTTTCACTTCAACAGAAATAAGGTGTAACAAACCAGCAGGGATGGATTTCGCTTTCAGTTTTTGAACTGGCATACTACTTGGCTGATGAATACTGCGTGGAAGGAAAAGAATTAACTGACCGGCGATTAGGGGATGTGAATGTGTAGTTTTCTCTACCTCAGTTTTCTTTTGCATTCGTCTAACGAAAATAGCATACAGAAATTGAGCATTGAAAAGCTAAAATAAAAAGAGTGACAGTTACTCATTCTCGAGTAATTTATCGCCCACTGACCATATTAACAAAAATAACGAAAACAAACTTCATTAGGGATTTCTGTCAATAGCGTGCCTTATTTTCTCAATTATTATGACTTGTTAAAAAATTAATATTCTCAAGCTTGTTGAAGTCAAGTAGTTCCAAAATTTTGTAAATTGAGAACTATCGAAAAGTAAAGCTCGTAATTGAGAAAGATGGCATTTTTGTTGTTGACCATTTGCTGAATATGCATTCCCTTATGAAAAAGAAGTCCCTCAACACAAAACTTTACGGAGACGATAATATCATAAACCTCCACAAACACAACTCCTAAATCAAGGTCGCTTATAACACCCTGACTCGTCATTCACTCAGATGAAATTCCTCTGTCCTTCAGAATTCTTCGAATGCTTCCGCATAACATCATATTATCTGTATTCATGCCACTAACACCTCATTTCTTGATGTCTAACTACAGTCCTACAGGGCTACCTCCATTAGTTCATTTTAAGAAATAGCGAGAAGAAATACGACTTCAATCTTGCACAAAAATATCTTTTTACAACAGATAACAATTTTTCCTTGGTTGTGAAACCCAGCAATTAAAACATTGTCTTCCTGTTTCAAAGCTCTGTAGATTCATGCCTCTTTTTCCGTTTCTTCCCCCGGTTTTTATTGTCCACTTAATAAGAAACACAGAACTGCCGATTGTCCATCCTCGGTTCTTGTGAACTTGACCGCTTGTCGCCTCATCCCAGGAGTTTATGACTCACGACGGTACTTCACATGAGAAACAAACAACCAGATATATTTGGGTTCGGTTCGTTTTGTCGATAGTCATTTTGTCGACAGATTAATTTGTCGACCGGGCACTTCCTCGACAGACACGTTTCGTCGACAAGCCACTTTGTCGACAGGTACGTTTCGTCGACAAGCCACTTTGTCGATAGGCATCTTTTGTCAACAAGCCAATTTGTTGACAGCTCACTTCGGCGACAGGTACATTTTGTCGACAGCTCATTTCATCGATAAGTACAGTACGTCAACAGCATATTTAATCTACAGGATCATTTCACCGATGACGATTTTACGGACATCGTTTTAAGTAGAGGTTACAGACTGATTCCATTCGTAGTTAGTTAAGGATGCACCTCTTGTTGAGGGGTTAAAAAGGTTACGCCCAGTGTTGTCAAAACAGAGATAAGAAACGCGCCAAAACAGCAGCAAACTGTCGCTACAATGCACGAAATGAAATTTTATACGGCGCTAAAATGTCAACTAATCAATCGAGGGCGCAAAAAATGCTTCGTTTCGGAGCTTTCTATTTCCATTCCATTGACAGTAGAACTTATGCAGCATGGTATCCTCAAATACTTTAAACCTGCCCTATCCAAAAATGCGTTTCAAAATTGAGCAGTGACTGAGCAAGAGATTCACTAAAGGAAATAGGAGACTTTCAGAAATGTTCTGAAGCAAAGGTCAATGTTTGATTTGCCAGAGGAGGTGCCGGGGATTTTTCCTGGTGCCAGAGGATTTCATACCCGGCTGTTGATCCTGACTATCATCCCAACCAGGGATAAAATCTGTGTATTTTTACCCTAACAGGTAGTGGGTTCAAACATACCAGCGACTACACTAGGATCCCACCTTCGTAATTAATAACAAAACGAACACTGGCAAAGGTGGTCAGTAGTATATGACCCGAAGACTGAGCTATCATTCCCAATGGTAGTATATAGTACGTTACAGAATGGGTCACATGAATCTGAATCGCGCATGCGTGACAGTGCTCGTAATCGGCTTAACTCAGACAAAGGAGGTAGTGATAACTTTTGACAGCAGCTGTCAGTTTGACATGGCCAAAGATTGTACCGCTTGGTTGGTGGGGGCATGTTGGATTTGTGGGGATCATAATGAAGAAGAAATTGGTCTTGGCGATGCTGTAGACGTTAATGCTTTTGACAGGGTTTACTCTAGCGTGACAGTACCCGTAATTGGTTTCTTTTGAACAGAGGCGATCGTCGTTACTTGTGCCAGCAACTGATAGTTCGCCATGTTCAACGGCGGTGCTTCTAGGGTGGTGGGAGTTTTTGGATTTGTGTTGAATCGTTTGCGTATATGCTGGGGTGAGGTTAAAGTGTATTTGTGTTGAGGTGTGATTATCAGTTGCTATGGCCACCTCGACCATGGACAAAGCTAATTCGTCCATTGTTAGTCCAATCGCACCAGTGGACAAGTCTTCCGCAGCGTGCAAGTGTTCAGCCCGATGTGTGGATGACCCACATATATTCCGCGCCATTGACCAGTGCTCAGTATCACTTTAATGTTGTGCCCAGGTTGTTACAACGGGCGTCCTAGCCAGCGGGAGCATGTGTGCATGGGGTTCCATGGTGGGTACCATTATCCAGATGCTACAACCGAGGAAATTTACATGTTCTTTACCGAGCAGGTTACGGATACGCTACAGGACACAGACACTGTATCCAAGTTGTATACCATGTATACGGAATGGCATTAGGTCAGTGGTGATGCGTGGATGCCTGAGTTTAATTTGGGTGTGAAACATTAGTTTAAGACTCGAATGGAGGACCTTGTGGACATGTTTCTTGCCAAGGATATGCATGCGTTTTTCCATAACATGTGACCCTGTTTATGCATTGTGCCACGTAGAGGATTGTGCTGTAGGGCTTTTTAGACTGACATTAATATTGTGCCGTTGGACTAGCGTAGGAGTCAAGTGTAATGTTATTGGGACGTGCTTCGCTGTGTATCCATACTGCAGGGTTCAAGGATACTTTAATCCTACATCATCGAGTCCGAGTAACCTTCATTGGGGACAACTGCGTGGTGACCATCATTGGTACGTAGTTGAAATCATTTTTAGTCATTGTATGTAAGAAACATAGTAACAGTGATTGTTCAACATATGTCAGGGCATCCTGAAGTATTTGGTGAATAGTATTTCATGTCTGTGGGACAGGGTTATACGTATATGTTCAAGATAATTTTAGTAAATAGTGGTTTTCAGTTTATTAAGGATCCCTCTAGTGCTTCAGCAGCAGAACCCAGTGGGTTGACGTGTAATATGTGCAACACAGTCCATTATTGATTTTCAAG
>JAGDQP010072171.1:0-10545 GCA_022664845.1 Lepisma saccharinum | reverse complement strand
GAGGTTTGATACAAAATAAGAGAACTATTTTCATAGTTAGGATAAATATTCAAAGATAATCTATCTAACGATAGCTTTAAATAAGAAATTAAGTATACATAATATGGATATATCTATTTGCTATAATACTATCATCTTTAGTGAATAATTTTTACTCCAGAGATGTGATTAATCTGCATAAGAAGTGTTTTTGCTTGTTTTCACACCTCTATTTGTATAAATGAATGAGATTTTAATTCTTAAGACGATGAAATATACCGTATTGGCGCGAATATAAGCCGCGCTTATTTTTCAAATTTCGTACATCAAAATTTAAGGTGCAGCTTATTTGCGCGGCCGATAATTTTTCACATGTAATAGAAGTCATCTGTCAGCCTTATGTGTGAGTGGTTCTCTCTTCATGGCACACAATATCACGAGACTATCATCAAAGGATTCAAGAAATGCTGCGTGTCTAATGCTCTGGATGGCCGTGAGGACGATGTACTTTGGGAGAAGAATGATGGTACCAGTAGTGGCAGTGATGAAACAAATACCGGTACCGTTAGCATTGACATTGGAGAAAACTCTGACTAGTTGTACCGGCATTTTTTGTTATTTACCCACATTATACGGTAACTGAAGAAAATTGTGTTCAAGAGTGACCCTACAGTGTAAACAAGATAATGTGTTCAAGTGTGACCCTAGAGTGTAAACAGAAAAATGTGTTTAAGAGTGACCCTATAGTGTAAACAGTTTTGTAACTGGGTAATGTGGCAGGTAAATTCCTCTGCATTGAATTTTTCTTTCTTTTTTCTCCTTTCCCCCCTAAAATTAAGGATGCGACTTATACTCGGGTGCGGCTTAGATTCGGGCCAATACGGTACATAATTTACATGTAGAACCGTGCAACTTGAACCAATGTAAACTGAAATTACTGCATTAGTACCAATTTTGGAATAATTTGAACACTAGAAGTGCATTTATTGTGCACAAAGAACCGTATGATATGTGATTAATGCATTTGTAACCAAACGTTATCCTAATATTTTACATTTGAGATGTTTCTTAAGACTTTTAAAGTCGAAATTACTACAATATCGCTATTTGTGAGCTAGTTAGCGTACCGAAAGTGTACAAAGAAATGTATTTCATTTGTACAAATCTATTTTATATCATGCAAATATACTTGAAATATCAGGTATATATTGTCTCAGACATCATGCAAAAACTATATAACAGAATTATATACGGTACTTTTAAGATAATCTACCTTAATACAGGGTGATTATTCCTTTGAATAGCATACGAGATACATTTGAACCAGATTTGAAATCTGAATTTAGCTTAATACCGGGGGTGTTTATTGTTCTATGCAATGGAAACCTGTATAACACGCCTTCTGATCTGCATGTTTAACTAGAACTTACCCGATTAGCAACTGTTTTGAAGGCTATTTCGTGCTTCACATAGGTATTCATTGGCGTTTTTAGGAGAAAAGACCTCTTTTGAAATACGAAAAGAATGAATTAAATATCAAACTATCACTTTGGAGAACTTATTTAACAGATAATTTAACTAGAAATGAGTTTTTTGCATTGTATTTTACCACAATTACTTTTTCTTGCAAAGAAAAAATGTTTGCAACAAACAAATGGAACAAAAAGTTTTAGTAAGAAAAACGTTTGTAAGAAAAAAGTTTGTAACAAAAAGTTTTAAAAAAATTCATAGGAAAAAGTTTGGAAGTCCTGGCTTCGTGTTTCATTTCTAGGAAACTATTGACATACGGTTTGAAGAGTCCCTCGGTCATTTGCATTTCCCATATTTCGTACCTACACAAACCAAAGACGAGACGCTCATGTGCATTATATGGCAAAATGGGTATAGCAAGGTTTTTAGGAGCTAGTACTTTGCAGTGAACCAGACCATGGACAGTAGCTGGATCAGGCATGTTTTTGCCTTTATGAAATTTAATTTTTCCCGTTGGCATAGGCTTCTTAGACATCACAAACGGATAAAGCGAGGTTACATCCAGATATGATAAATACTTATCTTCACCAGATCCATATAAGGCGCGAAAGCATTCGGTACGTCCTCCTCTTTAGGACGTAAAGATCTTGCATCTCACAACACTCATTTCTTAAGAAACTTTGAATTTCAGGTGATGCTTGAACCATCTTGTTCCATTCACATTCCCGGATGGATTCAACTTTAATTTTACAACTGTTTTTAAGAAATTCGTCTCTCGCTAGTGTTGCCTGATACCGGTCTTCCAAAGTATGTCCCTTATCATCAACAGGAAGGCGACGAAGTTGGGTGATGCATGTACGTCCGTGCCAGTAGCAGCCGTAGAATTCGTAACCAGTACGGGTTCTCTTCTCATATCCATCCAGTTTAAACCGCTTAAATTGAACTTCACCTCCATTTTCTGCTGTTTGCAATGTAACATTATTTTTATGCTCTAGATATTTTAACTATTGTTTTGCCGTCTTACTTTGTTGCTCACGATGTTGGAAACCTAAAGGAGAGATGATTGGAATAGTGTTTTCTTTAAGATAGCGTGAACGGAAACATTCCATTGCACACGAGGCGATAGTGCTTGTTTGCAGGAAGCATTGTATCCCTCCCGTTTGTTGTTCAATAAGGTTTGAGAATTGAATCAATGCCTGTGCCAAAATGAAAACGTCATTCTTGCAATACTCCAGGATTTCTTTCTGGAAATCGAAAGTCTTTTCACTTTTAACACATTCCTTATGCCAGGCAAGAACTGCATCCCGTTTATCGTCAAATCTCGAGTCAATATCAAAATATTCAATGTCTGGCCAAAGCCCGACATAATCCTGGTGTTTAGGAGTGTTAAATAGGTATGGAAATTCTCCTTTCTTTACATTTTCTTGTAACCTCATCGTTGCTGGTAATTTGGATAATTTAACTCCCATGAACAAATATGTATCACGGAAAATGATATTATTTACAGTTAATTGAATAATCTTATGTCCTTGTGCTATCATGTGAGGTGTCAAATTTTGTTTTTCCATAAGACATTGCACTAGTAGTATTGTATCGAAACCAGACCCATAGTGTGAGAGTCCTACTACTTTCTGAAATTTAGGCCCCGTTCTAACACGTGATTTACAAATCAAATGCTTCCATATTATAAAATACAAAATCTCTCTGACCATCGACATTACCACAAACACTACTAGTATAATTTTCTTCCATGTCCTTACACTGATGACAGCGATGAGATGCACAAATTAAGTTTGGCACATATTCACGTTCACCATTTTTATCTACGTCTACTAACATTGTTTCAACGTCAAAGATAATGTACAGGATATCCTGAACTCGTTTTGGTTTGCTGGGTTTGACAAAACAGGAATGTATTTCATCAACATGAATGTTGCACAGTTTACAATAATGTTCACCACACACGTGTTTAGTTTTCCTGCTACATCTATCAATTTTTTACCCCACACTGCGGACAAAGTTGAGTGTAATTACATACAGGTTTACCGTTGGCTTTAGATTTGTGTTGATCATAGCAAGTTTGATTGGGAAACGTACGATAACAACACCAACATTTCAAGCCCTTAGCGTTACTAGTATCATTATCGTCATGATACTCTTCACAATGAGTACATAAATATTTACATTTATGGAACCGACGTTCCTTATAAGGCGTGAGACAATGATAGCAGTAACCATCACTCCCTAAAAATGCCGTAATAGTTTCAACATCATAATGATTGTCTTCGTATCTTAGAAACAATTTCTTCTCTGCTGACGGTCCTGAATGCACTGTCGTATACTCTCGACTTTCCGGATCACGTACATACACAATAATTTGATATTTGTCACCATAATGTTTCTGGAACTTATCTATATCTTCAATACTTCCACCATTTTTACTTAATAAATCAACTTTTGCAAAATCACACAACTCCGCAGCTGCACAAACCCACTTCTTAGGACGTGATTTCACATAACTTGCTTTTTTAAATTCCTTATCAGCTCGTATTTTCGCCAATACCAAAGCCCTCGCGAGAAAATCAGGAACATATTCAACTGGTATGATGTGTTTTTGAAGATATTTTTTTAAAGGCAAATATTTGTCATTGCCATGTCGTCCTTGACCACGAATAGGATAGGAAATGTCAACTTTGACGGTTACTTTATCCCCTAAGAAGAATTCCTCATTGGAATTAAGAACATTTTCAATACTACGCAAAATATGTTCTACATTAAGATGTGCACGAAAACGCCATGGTATGTAAATGGGTTTATTTTCCTTACAATTACTACTCTGAATTGTAAAACCTATTTTGGAATCGAGATCGACATCTTTAAGTAAATGTTCCATAGCAAAATTAAACAAACTGTTAACATATTCCTCTGGGTTTGGAATTGACTTTACTACCGACTTAATGGTAATTTGACGTCCTTGCAAACCAAAGTTGGGATAGTTTTTTTCACATTCACTAACAATCTCAAAGTCACTATTTTTTCCTGCACCATACATCATAGGCATGTTATTATTCTCCATCCATTGTTGAACATTAATATTAAGCACACCACCACCACCATCACTACAATCGTCTTCTGTACTAACTTCATTGTCTACATCCATATTACTTTCATCACCCTCCCTCCACTACTACTTTCATCACAACTGCAAACCATACTGGAGTTATCACTATCCACTTTCATAGCAGCATCGTCACTAGACCACGTATCCAAGTCGAAAAAGCCAACTGCATCTTGTGGATCATTCCGTCAGGTTCGGTGAATATCTCACAATAATAACTCCACGCCAAGTCCTTACTTTCTACACTTCCGAAAAATCCATAATGTCCAAGATCGGTAATGTCTTGGGCAGTCACACAGTTTTGTAAGACAACTTCTTCATCATTCCAATAATAGTAAAGCAAGTAGTGAACCAACATGCCAGAATCATGTTTTGTTGGACGAAACCCTAACAGTGTGTAGTAGCACAAATGGTTCCAACATTCAAGTACACGATTGGACTCGTCATAGCCTTGAATTTCTTGGGTAGCAAGCAAAGCATCAATCGGATTTTCTCCAAGATATCCTCCAAGAAAAACACCAGGCACAAACCAGGTACAAAGTCGAATTCCGCAGGAAAGACCACCACCAGCTTTGAATACAAAGCTACACTGAAGATTCTCACAGACGTGAAAGCAGATCTTAACACCTCGAGACTCAGCTGAAAACAGACGAATTAAAGCATGGAGTGCTAGATATATTATTTGAGCGCGGACGCGAACGAAAACTATCATACAGGGGTGTCGGAGGGAGGGGTAAAGCGATAGGGAGAATGAAAAATGTGCAAAACAGATGTGCAGTAACTTCATGTTAAATTATCAAACATATTGTTATTCAAATACCATTACATAGACAATCTCTGATACATCTTTAAAACGTATACAGGAAATAACTAAGTAATGATTCTCGGCAACGCCTCGAGTCATCTTCCATCATCCTTCCAAGTCCCCAGCTCCCGTGAAGCCAGCGACAACGTTTCACTGTTAGGTTATATGACTCACGTCTCATCTTGAGTGACATAACAGCTGCAACTCTGCAACACTGTTAAGGCAATACTGCATACTTCTAGTAGTATAATGGGGGGTTTCGCCCGATTTTACAAGTTGCTAACTTAGGATCAAAAATTAAATTAATTGGTTACATGGAGTATAAAAGCTGGAAATACTGTAACATGAGAAAGAACATGAAAAATAAAATTTTAGTTTATATGGAGTAAAAATCAAACGAAACCCCCCATTATACTGGTTCACTGCAAAGTTCTTGCTCCTAAAAACCTTGCTATACCCATTTTGCCATATAATGCACATAAACGTCTCGTCTTTGGTTTGTGTAGATCTTGTATGGAGGGCTTGAATAATGGAGAATGTGCACATAATGAAGAAGAACGTGCAATCGAGGGAGTATTTTGTACTCCCGAACTACATGTGGCATTGGAGAAAGGATATGTTATTCTTAAAACATACGAAATATGGAAAATGCAAATGACCGAGGGACTCTTCAAACCGTATGTCAATAGTTTCCTAAAAATGAAACAGGAAGCCAGTGGATTTCCTGATAATTGTACTACGGAAGAGGAGAAGCAGCAATATATTCATAATTATGAGCAGCATGAAGGTATTTCACTTCAATATGATAAGATCCAATATAATGCCGGGTTGAGACATATTTCAAAAATATTTTTAAATGCCTTATTTGGACAATGGGGACAAAGATGCGACCTTCCATAACTCGCATTGTTAGTGATCGAAAAAGCTTTTTGGAAATCTTACGTTCGTCTCATTTGGAAGTTCAACATGTGATTCCTATAGGACAAAACAAATTACAAGTAACTTATAAAAACTTTGAAAATGAGAATCCACCTCACGCTTTTACCAATGTAGGAGTAGCAGCTTTCATATCCTCGTGCGCTAGGATTCGTTTATATGAATTACTGGACACTGTAGGTATAGAACGTCTCATATATTGTGACACAGATTCAGTTATATACGTGCAGAAAAAAGATGAGCCATTATTACTACGTACTGGGAATTACCTCGGAAAATTGACTAATGAAATAGAAGATGGGTGGGAGATGCAAAGTTTCGTTGGATTGGGTGCAAATATTATTGTTATGCTACGAAGAATCTTGTTACTGGTGAAGTATGTTTACAGTGTTTGTGGTATAACTTCGAATTATCGAGTGAACGAGCAAATAAATTACGAGCACTATTACAATTAGGTCACTGAAAAGTATCATAGTCGTCAAATCTTTAGTCCTAAAAATACCTTGCGCAAAGCAGGATACAAAATCGTTTCTAAAGGACAGTACAAAACACATCGAATGGTCAATAATAAGCGAAGGAAGCTTAATCCCTCAAAAAAGGAAGATTATTATACTCTTCCCTATGGATATTGCAGTGAATAATTTTCGTACAAGTTACAAAATGTAAGTTGATAACGTTTGTAAAGGAAAATCTGAAAACACTTTTTTGATGAAAAGTTGCAAACTATTTTTTTCCTAAGAAAACTTCTTTGGAAAACAAAAATTAAAACTTTTTTGTTACGATTTTTTTTACAAAATTTTGTTCTAAGTAATTTTTTGTTACAATTTTTTTCTTACGAAAACTTTTTGTTCCAAATTTTGTTGTAAACATTTTTTTTGTTACAAAAACTTTTTGTTCCAAATTTTTTTGTTGCAAACTTTTCTTACAAACTTTTTTTCTTACTAAAACTTTTTTCTTAGAAATTTTTTTCTTATGAATTTTTTTAAAACTTTTTGTTACAAACTTTTTTCTTACAAACGTTTTTCTTACTAAAACTTTTTGTTCCATTTTTTGTTGCAAACATTTTTTCTTACAAACTTTTTTCTTACAAATATTTTGAAAAGACAAATACTTTTGTTACGAAATTATTTTTGTAAAACAAAATGACAACAATTTCTTTACCATTTTTTGAAAAGGCAAATACTTTTTGTAAGTTTTACTTAATACTTATGTCAAATATTGTCTTGTAAGGTAACTTTGGTAAAGGAGATTGGAATAAAAATGGAAATCAGAATTCTTGTTAACTTTTTATTATCATGTCCTTTTCATTGTACAAGAAAAGTATTTACTATGATTTCACTTTATGTATCAGTATTTTGTATTAGTTGTCTTTAAACACAATAATTTATACCAGTTTTTTTATTTCAGCATTGTTTGTATCACTTGTCTGGAAAAGCATCACTGTTCAATAATTTGTATCAAGTCTATAGTCACAACACTTTTGTATCACTTGGAAAATGTTTGAGTCTGTATGTATCTTACTTATGCACAAACACAAAAGTTCCTTGTTAGTACAAATCAATTATTTTATTTCCTACACAAATACCAGTCCTTGTGTATATTCAAAGTTAGAAGGAGTGAAGATCTTTGTTGGTACAAATCCATGGATGCAATGTATCTTTCACCCATAAGATTAAACGGATTCTGTCCTTACATTCGGAATCTGTCACCATTTTCTTGTAAGTCGTAAGAAATTTATGCAGTATATCAATAGAATCAGTGTGGGATTCAGTAAATTTCTGGTATATCTGATCACAAACCAAGGGAGTTGTTAATACGTCAACCATACGAAGTAGAGTAATTTCCTTGCTTAAGTCTACACACTCATGGTCAAAGTCAAAGGAAATATCGTGAAAACACTCATCACAAATTATACTAAAGGAAGGTGTCCATTCTTCAAGACTTGACAGCACACAGTCGACAGCCACCTCGGCAAAAGTACATTCACAGCTAGCCATTGTTTGCTGATTCAGCTGCAGCAGACTAAATCACAATCGGTTCGTCATGGCAATTTATTGACTTCATCAACCAATCGGATTATTTAAATTCAAATGACGTAATTACCTAGTATGATAGTGGTTGTTTGCTTAGTTCTTGTTACAACTCTACAAAAATGCTATTTTATTCATAGAGCCTAGTGGAACATGAGACGAGTGTATTAACACTTTTAAAAGTTTTGTAGTCATTAAGTACAGTTTTGGATACTCCTTTTGCAGTCCGCATCCTGTGAGATATGCAACCTAACAATACTAGTAAGATACTTTGCTTTTGGAAATGTAGTCTAAAATCCGAGCATATCAGACAATAAGAAAACTAGGTGATATCATTTTATTAAAATAATCCATGGTTGGCAATACTTAAAAGGTTTGGTGTAAGGTGGCAACTCTTATTTTCGTTGTTGAATTACTATACAAATGGTAACAAATAACTTATTAAATTATTTTAAGATGGAAACACTGTTAAGTGTAAGATGACAACACTGCTTGTTCAGCAATGCCAGCTGGCTGTGATATTAGACTCTTTCCCCACCTTGCCATGACTCCCACTCTTGCTGTTTCAAGTAAACATATGGTTGCAGGCTGTGAAAGCAAGGCATGGACTGCCGGTGTGCAGTGCTAGTTTCTTAGTATGTGTGCTTGTGTGTGTTTCTGATGGGGCCTGCAAAAGTTGGCACATGCGGGAAATGTTCTTGCATCAGGCGACAACAACCAGAAGTCAACTTCCGTAAACTTAAGAAATATTCATTCATTATACTACCTAAGGTTCTGCCAGGGAAATATACAAAAGTAAGTAATTATAATTTCTCATTACCCTTATATTTGTCTTTATCTACTTTACAAAACACTATATACAAAGGCTATACCCAATTTTTATCATTAATATATTCAATACAAGTCAGCTACATGGTCTCAGAAAATGCAGATTTATCAATCCGTGTTGTATAAGGAGAGAGTACATTGTAATTCTAAGATGTCAAACACTGGAATTGACACAACAAGCAGTCCAATAGACCTCATTTTCTTCTTATATTACGAGTAAATGTGGTTCCAAACAGTCTTTTTTTGGCTATAATCAGCTCTTTCTAGCTTTCATTTGATTCAAAGTACTGCAAAATGGTGTTTATTTTCGTAAGGAATCAGTCTTTTCGACCATAACGTACATGCAAAATCGTTATATACTCATAAAAATACAACTGAAGAATAGATGGTATCTAAAATCATGTTCAAGCTACTTCAAATGTGAGTTTTCTCGCTATATATTGTTTCAAAGTAGTCGATATTATATAAATCCATGCTTTTTGTCTGCAAATACACATTCAACCTAGTTTCAATGACGGTTTTCTTGTTACATATTGACTAAATATGGTTTTTAGAACTTTTCTTTATATTAATAAAACGCATAATATAGGCAGTTTTGATTTACCAGACTTGATTTACCATTTAATATGCAAAGTGTACAAGTAAAATAATGTCTACACTCCATTCTGAACAGTCCCTCACGCGAGAAAATCGAAACAATGAGTCCTTCGTACCATATTTTTCGTGAAGATATAGTTTGTTTCTCTACTATTTGTGTTGAAATACCTATTTCAATGTTGTATAGTAACAAAATTGTATTGCATATGGTCAAATTCGGGTAATTGTCCATCTTAATGGCGCCATTTTTATATTCAAGAACTTGTTTTGTAACAAGTAACCACTAATATGGCGTTATTCTCGTATTTTCGGGTTTCAAAAGTACCTCAAAGACTAGTTTTCTGCTTAAAATTATGTTTGAATATCTCTTTCATAGTGCTTACCTATAAATAACAGGACTTCATTCCCTAAGTTTCACATCAATTAGTCATTTTCGTGTTTAATTAAACTTCATTCTACTTCAAATGTCACTTTTCTCCCTATATATTGACTGGAAGAACTCCCTTCCTGATAACAAACACCGAAATAGTTGTTATTTCATCTGAGAAGTCCGCTTTAAACACATCATAATCACGTTTGTGCTATAGATTACCACCAAATAATTATTTCCAAGGGTAAAATACAAGAGTAAAAATTATTCATAAAAGATGATAGTATTATAGCAAATAGATATATCCATATTATGTATACGTAATTTCTTATATAAAGCTATCGTTAGATAGATTATCTTTGAACATTTATCCTAACTATGAAAATAGTTCTCTTATTTTGTATCAAACCTC
>JAGDQP010072170.1:0-10545 GCA_022664845.1 Lepisma saccharinum | reverse complement strand
ATACTAAAGTGCTCTATTCCTCTTTAACAAACGGGAAGTGGATACGAGAAATGTAGTTGCACTCTGGTCACGGAGTTCGATACAAGTGGACGACCGCCGAACCTGTCGGAAAGAGCGATGATCTCTCACAACAAGTCTCTATTGACCAGTAGCATGGAAGTCAATCAGGAAATACGTACACTTGGATTGGGCGAAGGAGATGGCGATGAATGTTATCAACATTTGGATTTCAGAGACGATGAAAGAGTTGAGCCATGTTCCTCACAGGAGTTGCAGGTCTCGCCGTCGCTTTCACAGGGTTCCGAGTACTGCCCTTCTCCGAAAAAAAGCAGTTCACCAAGCCAAGGGACATAACTGAACACGAGTGGAATGATTACAAGAAGAGGGCATACGCATTCTGAAGAATTAACATGATAAGCGTGGAAATCTAACGACTGTTAGGAACCATTCAGATACATCAGAAGTATCAACGTGGTGTACAATTTTGAGAAGAAGATGGACCAGCCATCGTTGCGAGCTCTAAATCAGGCAGTTTCGAGCAGTTCAGAGGAAAACAGGCCCTGTCATCAACGATGGCATATTACGGATCTGGTTAATGGCGTTGACCAAGCAAATGGAACAAAACACTTCTATTCAAAACTTCCTCATCGTGGGTGCACAGGTTCAAAAAGCGAAACAACAGCGTGGACAGAGCAATCACACACGGAGTCAGCACGAACTGGAGGAGAAAGAAGCAACCGTCGCTCAACTTGCGGATGCCTTCATTGAGCAAACACGAAATCTGATTATATGTGCAGATTGCCTGCTTTAGCAAGTGTACAATGCAAATTAGACTGATGTTGACAAGGAGTTGCATGGACTTCGGACGCAACGAACGAAGTAAACACCGACCGTCAGAGCAATGGTTTGATCAATTGCTACAACAACTCATAGCTATATAATAATGCATCTCACCTCGATCAATGGTGACATTTTTCGACCAATGTATGTCCTTGTGTCCGAACCATCTGGCAGATTCCCCGCACCCTGCAAACATCAAAGCATTATCAGGCAAGTCGGCAAACATGAGTAAGGAGAACTTGAAAAAGTTTTTCGCCGAAGTTTTTTCGCCAAGTGATACTGCGGATCGAAAGAAGATCCTCCTGCTCATGGACTCGTTGTCTGCATACATGCATGACAATCTGTCTGACTCCCTTAAACCCTCAGATGTTGATTTCAAAGCTGATTCCTGGAGGATGTACAGGAAGATTTATCAATTGGATGTTCACTTCTTCGGTCAATAGAAGGCATTCATCCGGTACGTAACTGACACACATCTGGCACATTTACCGATTTCTGGCATTCAAGTCGTTCACGATCTACCAGTTCACAACTCGCAGGTTCAGGAACTTGATTCTGTACGCATTCTACAAAGCATCTTACTTAAACCAAGCACAATGGAATGTGGATTTCCTCTCTCGATTACGTTTTCGAGACAATCGACAGTTAAATGTGTTCTAAGTGTAATGAGTACGCTTTTGTAAAGTGTTCACGCTGTGAGCAAGCTGTCTGTACTTTTCATGCTCTGATCTGGATCTGTACATCGATTGTTCTCTGTAAATGCTTCCAACTTGACTTCAAGAAGAATCATTTGATTTAAACCAAGTTGTCTTTTTGGCTGTATGAATGTTATCTTATACTTGCCTGTCGTGCTTTATAGATTGTATGGCTTCTATGAAGTATATTACATCAGTTTAGCAGAACGAGACGACAACCAAATGCCTAGACGTGGTAATTCCTATGGATGCCTATGTTAACAAGCACATAACTCCCGAATCCAATGCTGGTTGACGTTAGGAATCCATATCAATCCTAGCCCTTGCTTTATGAACGTATTAGCAAAGTTCACTTGAATTAGATAAGCTACGATCAAATACAATCTTTATTTTTCCTAAAAAGCTATTATGTAGGATGGATTTTAGATGTTGTCTAAAAGTTTTCTGGCATCTCCCAATTTTCCTGATTTCACCATTTGCTCTAAATTACTGCGTTAGCTGCTAAATATGGATGAATACATCTTATGCATTAGCCCTTTGACTATTTAACAAAGCAGTGACCCGGAACCGTTGGATCATTATTCTGAACCGATTTTAAGAATCGTTTTCCTTGCATCATATTTGGAACTGCTTCAAAAAAGATTTCTTTTTTGTATTCTTTTCACCATGAAACTCATTAGAAGACATTAGATGATCTGAAGAGTTACTATATTATTTACCTCGAGAATTGTGACTGTTCTCGTCACTTCCAAATCATTTATTAAGAGGGACCATTTCACCAGAATTAACTGTTGAATTAAGAGTTGGAAACTCTTCGTAAACTCTTCTAACGAATGGACAATTTACGACTGAATTTTCAGATCTGTAGCTTAAAACTCTTGCCACTTCTCTTCTTGAAGTTCTATAAGCTTCCTAATGTATATACTTTCTATAGAGTTAAATGTAGATCCCTGTCGTGACAATGGTAGCAACACATTGCTCCGCTCAAACGACCATCCTGGAAATGGGATTTTGCGATTTGTCAGGACCTAAGATCTTATGCAAATCCAATGTAGAATTTAAAAAGAAACAGGTCAAAACTTAAGCCCTAATCGGAACATGTACCGCGCTGAGTGCTATAGATATGTATTGTTTTCTTAATGCAAGACTTGTTTACCTGACTTCAGTAAACGGATATCACCTGTAAAAGTAATTCATGGAAATGATACTTTTTTCGTGAGGCGTATTTGCTTGTATCGCTTTTACTTGTTGTTCTCCAACCTGTAACTCCACTAAAGAAATTGTACTGCTCTAATTTCCGTTATCAGCCACACCCTGAACGCAACCTTGCATGAACATATCGTAGAAGCACCTGCCCTGGGATATTAATTGGCACTCAGCTGTCTATTCTTCATTCGCTTCCGAATGGTCAGCAACATCATTACAGTATTCGGAAAAAGTTAATAAACTGTTTGGCTTAACCAAATCAGCAAATTCCTCGTCAGTATATTTGCCCTTCGCCTTTGATTGACAAATACGCTTGATGTGCCCTAAGCGACCACATTTCGCGCACTTCAGCTTCAACGGAAAACACGACTTGTACCCCTTGTCAGAACTATGTGATCCCCCGCAACTATAACAAATACGTTTTTCCTTGCTGCGTGACAAACATTAACCTCTGACTATCTGTTGTTGATCTTCCATTCCAACCTGCTGTTACTCTAAAGGCTTAATTTTACGGAAGTCCATCAGATCCTTCTCCACCTGTTCTTCTAAGGTCAGCAGATCTATTGCCCGTTGCAAAGTTAACTTCTCGTTCGCAAGCAAAGTCCTGCGCACATCCTCTTGCAAGACCCCTACTACAATTTGGTATCTGAGCAAGTTGTCAGCTTGTGAACGAAACTCTCACCTCATAAGCTGTCTCCTTAACATACGCACGAATTCTGCACCAGATTGAAACTCAGTTTGCCGTAACGTATGAAATCTGTAACGCTCCACAACAATATTTCGATGATAACTGAAATGTTGTTGAGCAAGGCCTGAATGGTTTCAAAAGATCGATCTTGCAAAGGAACTGAGACTACTAAATCTTTTAGGGTCGAGAAAAGCTCATGCGAAATATTTGCCAGGAACAATGCAACTATTCGTTCAGGTTTCACAGCATATACGTCAAAATGGACCTGAAGTTGTTCTAAGTACAAACTGACGTCCAAAAGGTTAGGGTCGAAATTCTTTAAACTAACGTTAGAAGTCACTACTGAACAACATATAAACTGATTTCACCAAACTAAAGAGATTAGCACACCATTCTAAAATATAGTCCCTTAATCACAAATATGTGCACCCGTAACCAGGCACGTCAGTTCTAGAAATTGATCATCGCTATATTTTAATCTGCAATGTATATTTTACGCTTGTTAATGTGTCTTAGGATATGAAGAACGAATGCAGAGATGAATGCTAGCCGCAGATAAAACTAAGACAAATAACTGTGACAATATCTGCTAAATCTACCATGCATTACGTATAAGCAAACAATAGGCCATTATATGCAGCGTTGTTTAATTGACATATACTGCTCTGAGTTAATAGGATTCCCTACTTTGACCTTATGTAAATACCTTCCGAATCACAAGTATGCAGTAATGTAGACGTCGATGTAAGTTACAATATGTCCAACGTGTACTAAGACAATAAGATGTATTAACCCAAGATAAGACTTCCAGACAGCCGTTGTATGGATTGAAGACGATAGGGTAAAAAAAGGTACCAATCACGATAGCATACCAATCACGAAAGAAAAACCGATACAATATTAGCTGCGATTAGGAATTCGGTCTTTAAGAACAATGTTACCAGACCATTACTAAAAAGACTGCCAAAGTCAATGATTTTGCCACACGGCAAAAATGATCTACGCAACGAGGATCATATGTGTGAGAACGCCGAGGAAAGGATTATAGCTTCTGAATATATGTCTAATGCGACAAATGTTGGGAATTGCTGCGTGTTAAGTATCTAATAATAGAGAGGCGTATTGACATCGATGTCCATCACAATGCACAGTAAGAAGCACGAGCAAAGTGAAACATATAAGGCTGATGTTGTCCGCATCAATTACTATTAAAAATCCAATATTCATTTTATGGATGAAATGCTCAGTTACACTGGCCGTTGAACAATGCGAGCATTGTCGTAATGGAGTAGCTGAAAAAAAAAAGTCTGGCAGTGTTGAACTTTTGTTTAATATTATAGCGCTGAACTCATTATGGATAAATGCGTGGAGATTGGTGGCATGAACTACTGACCTGGAGGTCTATATCGGCCACGGAAACGTTTGACAAAAAATGTATAGGTTCTTCGTAATAGTGGGGTATTATTTCATTTTTTTTATTATTACAAATGTTTAGTTATGTTTCGATTTTTCCTACCGTAACAGCAATAATTTTGGGATCTCCTATTTATGAAATGTCATTAATATACAGGCAAATTACTACCATCGGCTAAAATATCATAATACATATTAGGACCAAGGTTTAAAAAATGTAAAATTGGCGCGCTGGGGCTACCAATCATTAGATTTTGCCAACAGTTATTTCCTCAATATTCTCCAATTTACCGGTATCAACACCGTGCTGCCGTTTACCACCGTCTTGTATTTTATCTAAGTGCTCGGAATCCATTATTTATACTCTGGAAATAGAATTCGGGTTAGAAATTTGCGGGATATATATTTCTGTAGAAACTTTTGCCGTATATGTAATATTGTCTGAGATAATGGCGTGTGAAACTAACAATTGAGTAATGGTGTATAATTCGCAAAAGCGACGGAAATGGACGCAAAGTGCCTATAAATCGATATGTATAGCGAACTCAGAAACAATTTGTATATATTTAGGTTTCAATTCCGTCGTTATTTTGAGAAGATATAGGCGTTCCCAGACTACTGTATCATTAGCCCAAGCTAGCACCACGTATAATATTACATGTCACTAATTTAGTCAAGAAACTTATGTCTTGTACCCTACAACATAGCGCCTTGAGTAACGTCAGTAATTCTAAGATTTAAACACACAATTTTTACTTTTACAAAATGAGAAAATATCGTGTTACAAAAATGTGCACCCAAATAAGTGAACACAGCAGTAAAAATATATATAGTACAAAATAATATACCCAACCAATAAACAGCATTTCTGTTTCGTGGAAACTGATTGATTCTATTTCAAATAGGAAATAAACTAAGAAAATATCAAACTATCGGACTTCTCATTTCCAGAACGATATCAATATGTTCACAAGGCACATCGATCATGGGAGAAGGCCTTCACTGAACCAATACATATGAACAAGAACAAATCGATATTAATAGCACAAAATGAGTAGTGCATATATCAGCAAACGCAACCAAACTCAGCCATATTAATACAATATAAACGAATAAATTAGAATGTCTTCGACAGAAGAATCTTAGTGCTTAAAACCAAAAAGTCAATTAAAGCTAATTACTATTCATAACTGCAGGCACTCAAATTACTCCCAGCAGGGAATGAGCGAGGAGAGATATTAAAGTCTCACCGCATAGAGGAAAGCACACCATTTTATGCGAAAAGAAGCGGAATGAAAAATGGAACAAGTAACAATTTGGTACATAACGTTACACCCGTATCCATATTTAATAGCATTTGATAGGAATTATTTTCTAATTGAGTTCACTGAAGATTGTCAAACCTTCGTGTTTGAGGGACGAAAGTTGAGGTTGTCATTTATGTATACCGTAATCGCATATTTTTTTAAATTACACCTTTGCAAAAAGTTAAGAGAGGAATTGTTTAAGTAAATATTGACCTGTCAGTAACATGATGCCATGGAAATCGTTGATTTCCGCTTCCAAGGAGAGTTGAGGGAAGACTTGTATAAATAAATATTGGCGTATGTCAATATTACAATATCTACCAGGCGGAGTCGTTGAGGATAAGTTGACACTGTTTATGCAGTACTAGAGGAATTTGGAGAGTTTGGAATTACTTTGAAATTAAGAAAACACAGTTATATCTTGACAAAAAATGTCCTTGGAGTCGATTATATTGGGTTGGGGCATACGTCCATGCCGATCTTCATTGATTTGGCAACACTGCATTGCGAAGCCTTTCATTTACGGTTTCATCGAGGATCTAGTGTTGAGGAAGTCACGAGAAGAATTTGTGGTGTCTACGGGATTGAATCATTGCTAAAAGAACGGCACGTAAAAGGCCTTTTCGCTTCCAAGAAGTAGAATTCGACTTGTGCGATGAAACAGATTCTGCAAGACCTCCTCTTGATGAAAACCGCCAAAATCAGTTGATTCACGATAATCCTTGCTAAACAGCGCGGGAGTGGGACAAATAATTGAACGCGATCACAAGCGTTTCGCACCATTCGCATTCATTCTGTAAGGTGCAAAAATTGGGTAGATGGGTACCACGTGTGTTAAGCGAAACCAACGACAATGTGTTCGTCTTTACTCGCCCATTACCTCTGGCTTATCGTAAGCAAACACCATTCCTCGGGAACACTGCCAGAGGCGGCGAGAAATGGTGCCTGTATGCGAACTTAAAGAAGAGGAAAGAACGGCTAAATCCATATAGGAAAAACCAAAAGGATGGTGCAAACTCTCAAAGAAATCATGTTGTGTGTTTGGTGGAACAGAACTGGCATTCTTCAAAATTAATTACAAAAAAATGAAACGATCATGCTGCTGTGTACACTAAGTAGGTAAGACGACTCGCTGTTGGTACAGAATTTCGTTTAGTAAATTCCAGGCCGTCGCTTCGCACTAATGTATTTCTGTGCTCCCAACGTTACCAAAACGGAGGGACATTCCAGGACTTTACGGGTAGTGCTGTGTTTTATTATTACGAGCCGTGGGTATTAAATTCTCAGGCGCTTCCCTCAATCTGCACACTATCTCATTTCGTTAAAGGATAAAATGAATTGTATGGGCGGTAACAGCACTATGGCTTACGCCCGTCACGTATCTCATTTCGTATTCGTTCACATACTGAATCATGAAATATGGCAGGGAGTGACTTTGTAAAGCAGGGTTTATTCCACAATCTTAATTAGAAAGACTAAACGAAAATATTTGTAAATTTGTTCACGATAAAAGTTATAACAATCTACTTTCATAACTACAAGAACGGAATCCAACAATATTTATAGTTGGCCATATATTAGACATATATCTTATTTTTTGTTTCAGCATAAAAACATAGTAACTAATTGTATTATGAAAGCTACATTACTTCAAATGGTTCAAACAGCTTATGAGGTACATAATCAAAACAATTTAGAAAGTATATACACATGATTTTTACAAGTCCTGTACTATCCCCAAACCTAATAGAAACTGAAAGCAAACTTTACTTATATGAAACAAGAGTGGACTTAAAAATTCTACTCCAAATTACTTACTTGGACAGCCGATCAGATGTTTTCGAAAGCTCCTGCAGAGTATGCTAATCCTATTTCTGATTCCTGCTGCTGTTTTAACTCTATGTTTTCCTCTGAGCACTCGCTTTTACTTTCACGTTGAGTCCCATCGACGAGAGATTTCTCAGTCGATAAAGTTGATTCGTCGCAGCATAATGGATCCTGAATATTCTCGTTTTTTTCACCAATTGAGGTGTATGACTGAAACATTAAAAGTAAAATAAATTGTCGCTTCAGAAAACCCATCGGTTAAAACCACATACCATTCTGTAGCGCTCAAATTACAAGTTTCAAACGACGGTGGTATAAGTAAATACACTGACTTTGTAATGATGTGAGTTCTGATTTGGTGTTTTTTTTCTACCTGTTTTTTATATGGAGTTTTTTTCAAATCTGGTGTTTTTTGGTTAATGTATTTTGTGTTGTGAATTTGAAGTTATATATTTTGAATGCTTTGTTCTCAATGGGCTATGAGTAAGCCAATTAGATTTCTCCAAGGGTTTGGGAGACGACGGCTGAAGCCCAGGCTTCAGTTTGTCGCTATCGTAGGTGTGTAATACGCATGTTGTGTAACTTAAACTATCGTATATAATGGGATCGAGGAGTGAGCTGGATGTGTGAGCAGTTCGTGATTTATTTTGACGAATTCCAGTTCGGGAGTGAAGAAAGTCGGAGAGCTTATTTTACTTATATATGGATAAACCTGGTGGTTTTCCTGCTCCTCCATTTCTCGAGCCGCCTGTGTGGGAATATTGGAATTTCAGTCAGGAAACTCACATGGCAGGCCACAAATCGAATCCCAGGTATTTGGTATGTGCATATGTTAGAGTATAGTATTTTTAGTGTGTATAACCAGTTTATTCTACCAGTATTGGTATTCTTTCCGCGAGTGTTGTAGATGTATTTTATAGAATCGTGGAAGTCATTTTTTTCTCTGCACTTTGAATATTTGTATTTCTCACAAGCACTATTTTGTTCTACAATAAATCTATAGAAAATAATTTCCTTGCCTCGCATTGAGCAGTTTTAGAAGGGATGTTATTTTGTTGAGATCTTGGGATCTGGCTTCTCTATGTGTTAATCCGTCTTCCGTGGCCGAGTGGGTGAAGTCTGGAAACTCGGGCTTCAATAGGAAGCCAAAACAACATTACAAAACGATAGCGACGAACTCGTTCATTTCATTGGTGGTGATCTTGAATAAGAGGCAATTTAAACATAAGAAAGTACTTGTTATTTGTGCGAGAGAGAGAGAGGAAGGGAGAGTCGAAAGGTTAAATGGTATGAGTCACGTATATTGCAAGGTCGATGAACACGAAATTCCAGCAAAGTTGTGTTCGTTCCTTTCGGTTGTGTGTGTTAGTTGCTTGATTACGATGTCTGTTAGTGTGTCTGAGACACGTGCCTCTAAGGAGGAGGAAATGCCTTCAAACAACTTCACGTTGAGAGACTTGCTGTTCTTAGATAAAGAAGCGCAACAAGGTTATGTGTTCTCGTTGGATTTAAAGACCTTGACTGTTTTAGAAAATGAGCTTGTCTTTTTGACACAGCAAAATGAGTTAAATCCGAATAAAGATGAGAGAAATGAGTTAATTTCTGAAACTTTGCAGAGCTTGTTAAATTATGTCAAAGAAAAGAAATGTTTGTTTGCGTCTGCAAGTGAGAGTGAAATGTTAGAAAATCGAAATCTCACAGTAGATTTGTTAAATTCAAAAGATTTGTTGTATGAATCTTTGGATAAGGTACTGCACAGTATGCAAGCGAAAGATAAAAACCTTCCCAGACATGACATGTTGTATGATAAAATCATTGTTAAAACCTCGTTAATTGCGTTAGATCAGTTTGTAGCAAGTTTGGAGGAATGCGATGGTAGTTCTGCGGAAAAGTTATTCCTGTTTTTTTGGAAGTTAGAGGAATTTTTCGTAACGAACGATTTTCCGTTTCAAGCTTTCGTGATTTCATTTCTTGGGAAATGTAGTGATCCATTGTTGGATAATGTGAAAAACTGTCTCAGTGTGTGTTCTACTTGGGAGTCATTTCGCGTTCAGCTTTTCTCACGAACGTTATCTTTCCATGCCACTCAAAAACTGATGGTCAAGTATTTGTACGGGAAACAGTTAGAGAATGAGAGTTTTTGCTCAATATTCTAAAAGATTGATGCTCCATTGATGCTAAGAACAAGTTGATTATCTTTGATAAGATAAACTTAAGTGTTCCGTATACAGATAAGATGTCTGACCGTCAGGTCAGTGTGGACGGATATTCTGCGCTCTGTTTGTTTTATTCTAGGGACCGGGGTGTTTCCAGCCTTCCCAACAGGCCAAACCGGGATGGTGGTGGAGCATTCTCAACCCTAGGTAAACGTCAAAATTATTCTGTCTCCAGGCAACAGCGACCATTGGGTTTGTTCCAGTCGATACCGGGTGAATGTCGAAATGGTACTTCGACGAGGAAATAATCTTTTCAGGCGTCGCGGCCTACTTTTTCTGGTTCTGCGGGCTGTGGTTTGAAAACTTCAAACGCCTTACCACAGTGATCACACCTATAGTCTCTTACACCTGAG
>JAGDQP010072167.1:0-10545 GCA_022664845.1 Lepisma saccharinum | reverse complement strand
CTATTTTCAAATATTCATCCGCGCGTAGTTTGAAATTTTAAGAGTAAGAAGTTCTGTCGGAAAACAGGAGCATGTTCTATGGCGTCTCTCTCGTTGAATTAGGGCCTATTGAAAATATTATGATTAGTTTCTGTTCTAAATGATTTTCTATCAAAATGTTCTCTATACTTTCGGATGTCTTTATTCTTTACCTCTTGGGTTTCCTCGGAAAGTTGGCAAACCGGATGTTCTGCGAACGATATGATTAAATGTTCGTAGATCAATATTGTGTGGGCACTTACAATCATGTAAAGCGATCCATATTTTCTGACGTATAATGATGCTACTTCTGGAGCGTATTTTTTTTAATGCATCTTTTTGTACTTGTTCACCACATGAAAGTGCTCGTAGAATTCTAGAACATTGATGACTCAGTTCTTCTGAAATGCCGTGGTTTCTGCACTTCCATCCAGCGTGATCTAAAGACGGCAAAAGGCCACAAATTAATTCAAATTCTGCAGAACCATGTGAATGTTTGAAAAATGTTCTTGACTTTTGTCATCATTATTTATTCCCTCTCTGTTACGGTGGATCGACAACTAAACCTAAACGTTTACGAAAATCGTCTGATATTTGTTTCTTTCGACTTTCAACCATATGTTTATCACCTTTTTCTTCAGCTCACTGTGGTTCTTGGTGTCCTCAAATCTTGCAACGTTAATTTAACTCATTTCCCGACGTTATACAATGATGAAATTTTGCATAGCGATGTAAGTCGGACATTATATTTAATATATATTTTTTTTAATATGAACTTCTATTTTCTAAAATAAATACTAGCCTCCAACGATGTTGGGTTTGACTGGTTGCAGAATACTTGAGGATTTGGGTCACAAAACATTAGCTTGAGAAAAAGTATCCGAACACCGAAATAGCAAACTAACTTTTTAAAGACACACTTATCTTAAACAATTAAAAATTATTTTGTTTGTGCATGACTAAATAGAAAAGGATGTGGCGCGCCAATTGAAGAATTTATAAAGTGACTCTACATGAGAGCGTGCCGCATGCTTTTATTTTTATTCATGCATAAACAAAATTATTTTTTACTTTTTAGTACGAATTGTTTAAGAAAAGTGTCTTTGAAAAGTTTTTTTTTTTATTATTATTTTTTACAAGTACCTTCCACATTTTATATCGAGGCGATAGGCAATATGTAAAAAAGAGTCAGTCTGCATTGACATGAAAATTACTTATCTCTTCAGTGTTGTTCATCTTTTGTTTGCAAGAAGAAAAGCATTATAAATTAACGACCTGGAAAAAGTAGAAAAATAACCTGGAAAAGCAGGAAAAATCTGGAATTTGAAATTGACATTTAGTATACACATATTTTTCCTTTATTTTAATAGTAGTGGTCTGCACGGGCCGGCTGGGCTGGTGCGGTCCTCGGTTTGCAGGACTCTTTTTGATGTATGAAGTCAACAAAATAATTCCAATCAGGCAAGGAACCAACCATCCAATGGACATAGGGACTGCAAATACCCCGATTATGTATGTGGAATTGAGTATGGCGCAATGGAGTCGATCAGGAATCCTCAAGAAATGGTGAAAGGAACCGTTATTGTGGAATTCCTGTGAATTTGTCCACTGTTAAAAAGTTTTCATAGTCTGACCGGATTTTTTTTTTTTTCTAACCGAAAAAAGGGGGATAAAAATATTCCGAACAAATTTGAATAGGGAACTTTTGCGTGACCAAGAGGAAATCTTTGCTCTTGAAGTCTAAAAACATTTCAAGCTATCAGTCCTTCGAACTAAACATCCTATTTTAATTACATTATTTATGATTATCTACACATGAATATCATATCTTATTAGATAAAAGTGTGGGTTCATAATGGTCCATTTACGTCATCAGTGTAAAAACAAAATGTACAGTCGTTCGAGAGTTAATCTTGTTTAAGTGGGTCATTTATTCTATTCGAGCGGAACTAATAGAGATGGGTCATACTACTAGAAATTATTTGCATAGCATAACTAAAAGTAAAGAAGACGTGGTTCATTCACCCCAAATATATATTACTGATAAGACAATAAAACAATTCTTTAGCAAAGTGACCGCATATTAAGTTGCCATCAGATATTACACTAATTCATGACATTTACTGTAATGTGCATGGGGAATTACATTGTTCATTTGGAAAACCCCTACGTGGACACGTTGTTATTATTATCCGTTCAGACTTAAGAGTATACTGTTGCTTTTATGGCAACAGCGATGCAGGTTTGATCGTTAAATAAAAAAACCGAAACTGAGCTCGCTGCAGCCGTTCTCTCTCTTCGGTTTACCCGAGCCGAGCGGCAACGCCTCTAGTCGCTGTTAATTTCCTCCCTCTTCCCCCGTCAAGTTTTTCAAATGAAACTATCGTTATATTAGATAATTAAATATATGTAAATGAAGAAAGGAATTAAGGAATTAATTTTCGTGCCAGTGTTAAATATAAAACCTTTACGTGGGATCATTATAGAGAAATAATAGTTAAAAAACAAAACAAAAAAACAACAACGTGTGCGTCAGGGGAAAGTACTACGATAAGTAAAACTGCAGCTGTTGACCAAACTGGATCGGTAATAGAAAGAAGTTGGCACAATTTTTCGCACGATCTAAATAAGTTTCTTCAAGTGCGAAGAAGTCCCAATTACGAAAATTGATACTACGTTGACTATCACAGTAGGAGTTAGCCGAAGGTTAAAAAAGAATTCAGTTCTTCTCTCAGGAAAAGGATTTCTCTTTTAACCTCCATTTCACTCCTGCCTATGGTAGATGTAACATAGTGTAAATTTTACTGTTGAAACTTGTGATTATAAGCCATAGTACTGTTCCTGCCCATATAATTAATTTTATCTTGTGTTCATATGAAGAAACTCGGTTGAATCGTGCAAAATATGGAGGAGCTTCGACTACGCGTAGTAGGCCTTTTCTATTTTTTAAGCTAAGTAAAAATATTGTTTGTATTTGTTTCCTCCATTTTTCTGTTTTAAATAATGAATTAGAAGCCTGTAAATATAAAAGTAAACGGTGACTGGATATTCTCACATTGAATGACAAATAGAAATTTAAAAGAAGGCTCTGTAGTTCCATGATTTACGAAACTCGCAAGTTTATCGGCGCAGTAACAAACGTGCCCCATTGGGTTCTACCCTGGACAAGATCAAGCCAGTTTTCATTCCGAACCTACCTCTTGAAAATCGCTCATAATATTGTCCTCCCAACGACGTCCTGGTCTTCCCAACAGCCACTTTCCCTCTCGCTGCTCAACCACGATGCAATATATTTGTGCGCTTCCTCGTCCTCCTGCCCATCTTAACTGTTGTGATTTCATTATTCTTATAACATCAGGTGAATCGTACAGTCTGTGTAGTTCTTCATTATGCAGTTTTCTCATCTTGTCCAGTTCCGGCCCATGAGGATATGAAAATAAGCATGTTACGGAGAGAGGTTGCCAATCAAAGATTGACTTACTTGGTTAAATATCTGTGACGTCAGCGTAGAATAAATGAAACAACCTATTAATAAGTATATTAATGTTTTAAACTTTTAAAGTTCTTTTTCAAAATAAAGAACGTAAAGGACAGACAGTAGGAAAAAAAGAACTTTTTACTTCTTTTTTCGTAATGTCTTTTTTAAAAAGAACAAGTTCGAAACGTTACTATATGTTGTAACTCTACGCTGACGCCACGGAAGAATCATGAAAATAAATCTTTAGGACTCAAAGCACACATTAGGCACGAAGCTATGAAAAACAGTGCCACGTTTGACTTGTCGCAACATTTAAAATCTACAAGTACAGAATTTTGGAAGCAAGAATTTTACGTACTTATATCGAAAGTACTACTCATGAAAGTTTTTACATTTAATCAGAAAGACCTAGATTAAGATGGAGTAAGTGGTGACTGGATTCCGCTTTTGAAAAGTCTAGGTTCACGGAATGGCGAAAACACTGGATCAGAAGTGGGCACTTTCCCATACAACGTACTTGGTAATTTCGAATTTGAAAATGAAAGATCGGAATTGAATTTGGACAAAACGCCGTTATTTATTTTTTTACTTTCTGACTAATATTTATTCAGCATGAAATTTTTAAATAGAGGTATTATTTTTGTGTAGTAACATCATCAGGAGCACCTTTACAAACATGTACTGAGTCAGTTCATATTTTAATTCCACATGCTACCTTAATACCACACAACTTTTCTTTTTTCTTGACAAAGGAGACATTATATCGGCTCCGAAAGTTCTTAATGTGAGATTTGCCTGGACTACATACAGGGCCTGGAAGTCAAACGTTTCAATCCTCTCCACGCGTGGATTATTTCGACAGTTGGTTTGTTTTCACTTATATATTTGTGTTTGAGATCATCATCGACAGGTTGCGTTTTTTTTTTATTTAATTTAATTTGATTCGGTGTCTTATATTAGGGATGGTTGAAAAGTTTCAAGACTGACTGACTATTTCTCTTTCCAGGTATGCGTCGTGTGAATGCTCTACTGGATGTTTTGAAGGTCATACCTAAAGGAATTTGAATCTGCAGTGGATACCATAAGTGGGTAGTAGTCAAAGTGACTAGTACAGTTGGTTTATCATGACGGATGAAGAGGACGTCTCTGGACTGTTTAGATAGAGGTCTTAATGACACACCCAGGTTTCATCGCACGTCACGAGTAACGTTAAGAAATTAGGAATCGTTTCTGACATTCGAACTTTGTACTGCATAGCTCATCGTTGCATCTGTTCCCCTGTCAGTTTCCTGGGTATTCACCTGCTGTACACACAACACATTTTGAGTTCTTGCGTCACTATGTGTTGGATGCGTTCGAAGGAGAGGTTGAGTGCAGCGAAAGTTCGCGTAGCTGTGATCTTCTGTCACGTTCCAATAGTTCAGCAGCCTTGTCGATCACTCGCGTGTTTCCGTCTTTTTAAGCTCTTCCACCAGTGATACACAGCACCATGGCTCATTGCTTGTTGTTACATTTCAAGTGTTTCGTTTCCACACTTCCCGAGTTTCACTCAGAATTCAATCGCACACCTCTGCCGTATTTTCCTAGAGACGTCCTCTTCATCCAACATGCTCAACTGTTCATCCGCCACGATAAACTGAACTTGCTACTTTGACGCTCTGTCACCCACTTGTGGTATCCACGATTGTCCCACTGCAGATTCAAACTCCTTTAGGTACGACCTTTAAAACACCCAGTAGAGCATTCACACGACGCATACCTGGAAAGAGAAATAGAGCCAGTCTTGAAACTTTTCAATCATCCCTAGTATTATAGTCCTAATGTCAAAAGAATTGAGTACTTTAGTACTCTTTCAGTTTTGTTACTGATTTTAGTTACGAATGCACGAAAATGCTCTGAAGCCTTATACAACTGCTCTGTCCGTCTGTCAACAACTTTCAAGTCAGGAACTACTAGGGCCAGAAAGGTAGTTGAGGTGTCGTTGGAATGATCTCGGCGAGGACGAGTTCAAATCCATATAGATCATACACATTGCAGGAACGGATCCGGAAATGGAAAATTTGTAACTTAGAAACCACTAGGAAGGTAGTTGAGGTGTCGTTGAAAAGTTCAAACCCGTATTATTCATCCAGATCGCAAGGACGGGTACCGAGATACGGGAGAGGGCAGTTTCATACGTATGAACTACTAGGAGTTCGAAGATGGTTGAAATGTCGTTGAGACAGTCTCGTTGCAATTTTTTCAACGAAACATTGATAATCCAAATAGGATACTCACTCCTGAAGCTTGACGGAAGCATATATGCACAGTCCCGCGACTGGATTCTACCTCACTTATTTCTTTCCTGTTCTTCGTTGATCTGTTGGTCTGTTTCTGTGCATTTTTTCTTAATTTTTTTTTTCTTTTTTTTTTTTTTTTTTTGCTGTGTCGATTTCTGAGTAGAATATTGATCACACGTGTGAATGTTCTTTGTCAGAAACATAGAAAGTTTAATTTATTGGATTGGTGCAATTCAAATGTCCCAGAAATACAAAAGGCTGTTCGTGATATATGCGATGCAGTATTCATCTCGAGAAATACCATGACGCAACCATCGGTTGTGTTTTTTTTAGCTACCAGCAGTGTTGACAATTGCTCTACATTGCTGAAGATGAGGCATGGATATTCTCTCCCACTCCTCTCTAGGAGTTCCAGAGACCGTTGACGCTGCGGACACGACTATGTTTGGGACGTTGTTTGAGAAACCCGAAAGCACAAAAATCCATGAGGGTGGCATCATGGCTCTTCTCCGATATGTCTGTAAACGGTGTAACCTGGATTCCTGTTCGCTGCTCGATTTCGTTTTTAAATCCGAGTAATGATCTTGCATTGTGACTGAGGCTTTATCCATATGAATTGGGACGTATGAAATGTCCTGTCTGAACAGACACGGTATATCGTCTTGGAAAACTGAGGTCATAGTGTTCGTCTGGAAGCATACGGCATTCCCTTTGACATTTGTGGCAAACCTACGAATCACCAACTTCCCAACGTAACTGAATCTTGCAAATCATGAATATGTTAGGGAAAGCTTCCTTACACTGGTGCTAAAGGCACTACGTCATGTGCATCGATATTGCAGTAGGTGATGATTTGTAGGTTGCCATTGTTGGACAGGTAAATGTATACCTTGTCCAATGTCCCAACAAACTTCCACTTATTACTAACTAGGAGGCACATACAGTTGGTCTTTCGTTCCTTAATATGCCGCGGTTGGAGGCCATGCACACGTGTTCCAGGCGTACATTTTAGCCGCAAAATTTGTGTATCGTTGTGTTAACAGGGTCTTATTATATACTCTTTCCAGTGCCGGTTGAGTTTCGGCGC
The DNA here is from genome assembly GCA_022664845.1 of Lepisma saccharinum. NCBI lineage: Eukaryota > Metazoa > Arthropoda > Insecta > Zygentoma > Lepismatidae > Lepisma > Lepisma saccharinum. Next base: position 3,683 of record JAGDQP010072167.1, on the reverse strand, counting down.
TATTTCAGTGCTACGCAAACTTCGCTCCGGATCCTGCCACAGTAAGACGCAGACAGCGCCACACGCGCAGTACTTTGCTGCAGCTACCATATGCGCGTTTCAGCAAGCAATCAAAATCGCAACAGCCTTGTATATATGCCACTTACAAATGCTAAATAAGTGAAGTCAGCAATACTGGGCCAGTCAAAGTAATCTCCCTCTGCATCTACTCAACTTTGTCGTCGCACTGCCAACTACTGGATTCCATGGAAAAGGAAGTCTGAAATTTTGATGCGGAGAATTTGTCAACCGCTTGACAGTTGACTTCTTTGTTTATTAGCAAATTTTTATTTGGCCAAGAAATGATCGAAATTGCGGAAGAGGTGGTAATCAGTCCGAGGAATGTGGTGTGTGAGGAGGAGTTTTATATTGCAGGGGCATGCACTGTGGTGCAACATGGACACCATTGCGGAGGACAAGTCAACGGTGCGTTGCGTAACAATCTGCAGTGAAAGTCTCTACACGACGGGAGAAGACATTGTGAATCACTCCCAACAGTAGGTCACGATACCAACAGAAACACCTTTTGTATCCCTCTTACTGTCAACTGAATCTCTCTTACTAACACATACCACCATACCAATAATGACCGTATACCTATTACCAAGCTGTTCAATGTTCCGTGAAGAATGAGTGCTTTACAACATTTCTGGCGTAGGATAATCAAATAAGTAAGGTATTTTCTCTTCTGCAATTTTTTGATGATGAAATTAAGTCTTATGCTGCAGTAGTATAAAAATGATCATTTATGCAGAAAAGACATCTTGTTTTCTACTTTCACCACAAGACGATATAGTTAAGAACTTTTGAAATCACAATAATACGTATATTAACCAATATATTATATATAATCTACATAATAATACATAGATTATAGAATGCTAGTAAATAGAACGCAGAAAACTCAATTTTTCATTTTTATTATCAGTGTTTCAAGTCGTTAATTGGCTTCCTCAAAATACTTAAACTTTATTGATTTTAGCGCATAGATTATCTGTTTACTAGGTAGAGGGTTTTGAGAAAAAATGGGCTGCCCCCTCCCCCCAATATACTTTATCATCATTGTCCGGATCTGTTTATATGAATACTACTTTGGATGTAATTATCACAGAATAAAGAATGAGGCCTTGTTAGCATCGTAATAGGCCACAGAAGGATAATTACGGTCTCAGTAACTAAATATAAGTGGAAGTTTTTTGTTATAAAAATTTTCTTTAACTTTAAAGACATCATAACGTCGGAACTTCCTACGAAGTCTTCTTGCACCCTAATAGACATAAAAGGTTACAAAGAATATGAACATAGCTGTATAAATATAGGGAGGGAATGTCAAGGTAGAAGAGAAATTTTTGATTGCAAAAAATTTCCTCAACCTACAAAATCCTAATGTTGGAAGTTTAATCCCCATGGTCAAAATTATCAGAGCTTAAAAATTCAGTGAGCATTTTGAGGTTGCTAAAGTTCCCTCAACCTTAGAATATTCTACTTACTAGGTTTTAGCAAGCATGGATTGCACTACAGTGCAGCGGTGTTTAGACACTAAGCAATTAATACTTATATAATACGTTTACACAATAAACAAAACTATATAGTGTAGAGTAAGTTAACTGTAATCTAAAAACGTTCCAAATAAACTATATAGATTTATTGACTCAATTGGAAACAATCCTAAAATTCATTAGCGATTGAGAATTTCGGTGATTAAAAAATCTTTGTTACTAACAGTGTAAATAAATATTTTTTTCGTGCGTGAACTAACTCTACCTTAGCAACCTGGCCTAAGAAATTAGAAGCAAATATATATATATATATATATATGTATAAATAAAGATTATAGGGGACGTGTTTACACTAATCTGGAATAGAGCCACACTGTGTCTGACGTTCTAATTTCATGTTGGAATAGTTTTGTAATATTTGTTGCATAAAGTATTCGAAAAATTAAATTGCATCCTTACACAACACGCATGAAGGTAGCTTTTTGGGTGCGAGGAACACAGTCTGGCACACTTCTTGATTCATACCTGCGGTATCAGCAGATGATCGCAGTGGGCAAGTAATAGGCCTATCTATAGTAACGGAAAGGCGAGGGAAAAGATGTATCGCAACGTAAAGGAAGCATTGTATCTACTGAAAACGTGTATATTAAAAAAAAGCGCGCACTGTAGCCTTAATTTTGAGGTTTTGTTTGACCAGATAAGTAAATAATTGGGCATTGCCCTTGCACAATACTGAAACTAAGAATTTACTCCACTTCAAACGATAATGAGAAATGTTGTCTGACTTTGTTAATACTTAAAAGTATAAAATACATGCGTAAATATACCTGGCAAAGTATGTTAAATATACGTCGTTTAATGTTGATCTCCCAAATTTAAGCTCGTTGCTGTAGGTTCAAAGTTTTGTTCTGTAATTACATCTCAGAGCACAATAAATCATACGATTATTTGCAATACATTACGCGAGCAACACACTTCGTCTCGAAACAGGTGTTTCATCGGACGTAAACACGTCAGCCATATTGGGATAGGCATGTGATCAAATGCGCTCTTCACGTAAGAAAGAAGGTAGGGGAATATTGCCCGGGACAAAGGAACTCTGAAGATGATGATGAGTTTGTGGCTCCTTTTGAAGGGTAAGGTGCAAAATTGGTCGCATATTAAGTAAATCTGTGTTGTAATGGGATACAGGATGTGACGTGTGTTATTCAACAAGATCGTGTTTGCTGTAAAAGGCTGGAGGAAAATATTGTATGAATACGAGTAAATGTGAGGGATACGTTAGGGAAATTACGGAAAGCTTTTGGTGACTTGTTTTAGTCCGATCACGTGCTTTGCGGTACAGAAAATTCGTCAGTGGAAATCGTGATTTTTCAGATGTGTGCAGAAGTGGCCGGTCCTCCAATGTTGATAATGTAAGACTTCGGTGACAGGTCAGGGTGTGCATCTAGCCGACGTAGCTCAGTGGTAGAGCGTTGGCGTAGCATTCGGGAGGTCCTGGGTTCGATCCCAGCGGCCGGTCACCCTGACAGGTTTTCCAGGGCGTTTTCCTCAGTCACACCAGGCAAATGCCTGAATGGCACCTTTAAAATAGGCTCTGATCGACACCTTCCCAAACACTTTCCTCTCTCCTATCCAGGCCTGAGCCTTAGATGCCCAAAGGCCATAAATAAAATCCAAATTTAAATAGGCAGCGGACAAGGCAGGTAGCATACAATTTCACATTAGCAACAGCAGAAACACCTATACCTCCGTAAATACTGTAAAGTGGGGGAAAAAAATATTATTTCGTATGTTGTCTGAACAGTAGCTTTTGTACTGATATTACAACTGTTTCTCTTTATAAACGTGACGTAAGATGCAGCAAACACTCGGTTATCCACATTGCAGATTAAGCGTGGGGAAAATCAGAAAAGGTAAATTTCCACTAAAACGTATGTTTGCCCTTTTGATATTGCTGTAATAGGCTAGTGTTGTTGGTTCAGGGGTATGACAAAAGGTGGAGGAGAGGACATCATGATGTCCCATCTTAATTTATTTGTTCGTGAGTTATAGATAAAGGGAAAAGACCCAGGTCATTTATCGGGATTAGGGCCAGTTGATATGGGGCTCCATAGTCTAATGGTTAGTTAGAACATTGAACTC
>JAGDQP010072164.1:0-10545 GCA_022664845.1 Lepisma saccharinum | reverse complement strand
TTACCTATTATTTGTGGTTAAATATGAAGCATAACACCCGGATCTTTCAAGTGGTTAAGTTTGGAAGAAGTTTGAACGTGTTTGTGTGAAAGTCAACACATTCACAGTGGTCCGAAACGCGAAAAACGTGGACAAAAATGAAATTTGGAAGTACGCGCTAGAAGTACCAAAGAAGTTCAGAAAGCATCTACTACAATCAATCTAGTGGAAGCCCCTGTTGCTACGTGAGTGAATCGTGCGCGCGAGAAGACCTTCGGAAAATAACAGTGCGTGACCTTGAAACAAGTAACGAGTTGCAACTGTGAAGTGTAAGCCACAAGTCGTTCCATGTTGCAGCTGACAGGTATGTTGTGTGTGTCCTTTAGTAATATCGAGCAATAGAAAAGATGAAGTTAAGTGTATCTCGTCTAGAATTGCATGATAAAATTAAGGAAAAGAGGAAGGAGACCCCGTGCACAGCAACAAGAATGTGTTGTGCAATATGTTAAGAGCAAATCTGCGTTACATTTAGACAACGAAAGTACAAAAGAGCTCCACAGTGTAATTAAAATGCATTTTTTTCTTCCGTACTATCAGCGCTGGAACAAGTGTCACTGCATCGAAAATGCCTTTACTCGTAAATATTCTGACTGGTTGCAACAAGAAATGGAGTTATCGTTTACAGACGTTCAGTTATTGTGCACATCTAGTTCTTCGGAAACACTCAGACGTCTTTCGAAAGCATTTCACGAAGTAAGCGAGAGAAGTATAAGAGACGGAAAATAAACATCTGAAAGAGGGTGTAAGTACCGCTGAACTGTCTTATGCCACAGTGATGAATTTAAGAGCTGAAGGTGATGAAGAGTCAGTCAAGTTATTGAAAGAAGTGACAATAACAGAACCTACAAGAGATAAGAAGATTCGTCAGTCATGGTTCCAAAAAGGAAAGAAACCACGAAAATGTCGGAAGAAGAAGCGTTATCAATGATAGTCGCAGTCAAGTTAACGAAACATCAATACAAGGCAATTCGCAAACTTGCAATGAAACACAATCACGATTTGTATCCAAGTTACTACGCAGTTATGAAGGCTAAAGATGCAACCTATCCAAACAATATTCGTGTTACGGACAGTGAATGTTAGATGAAACTGCAAGATGTATTAGACCATACAGCAACGCGACTTTTGGAAATGTTATCAGAACATGTATCCAACAAAGAAACAGACTATGTTTTACATTGCCAATGGAATTTCGATGGCAGCTCTGGATATTCGCAATATAAACAGACATGGGGGAAAAGTGAACGTAGTGATGACAGTTTATTTATGACAGCTATTGTTCCTTTACGACAGGTTAATAGTTAATAGTCAGACTGGAGAGTGTGTGTGGAAGAATGAACGTCCATCGTCAACCTGTTTTTGTAGACCGATTCGTCAAACAAGTGACGTTGCCCAAGAAGAAGAAGCGTACATAAAAAACAGGTAGAAAACTTACAGTCATTGAGAAATGCTAATGTGACAGTAAATGATTCCCTGATAATGTCAATGGTTGATGGAAAGCTATGTAATACCCTTGCCAAGTCTTCGAGCATGAAATGCTATATCTGTGGTGCGAAAAAGTCGGAAATGAATGATTTGGAGAAAATTACGCAACTCTATTCTTCATGCCCACATCAGATTTTTTGAATGTATCCTCCATATATCATATAGGTTGGACTTTAAAAAATGGAAGGTTAGTGAGAAAGATGAAACCCGTACAATGTTCGCAAACAGGTAAAAAGTCATCCAAGATGCTTTCAGGACTTATTGTGGATGTTCCAAAGCCGGGATATGGAACTACAAATGGCGGCAATACTGCCCGAAGATTCTTTCAAGAACCCCAAATAGTATCAGAAACAACCGAAGTAGACCAAGAGTTAATCTCCCGTTTCGGAACTCTTTTGACAACAATTTCGTGTGGACATGAAATAAATGTAACCAAGTTCCACACGTACTGCAGCGAAACTGCACAGTTATATGTTAGACTGTATCCATGGTATTACATGCCACCCATAGTTTACAAAATTCTCATTCACGGCTCAGTAATAGTGAACTCGGCAATTCTACCAATTGGAGAGCTTTCGGAAAAAGCCATTTATCGTGGAACAAAGATGTTAGGAAATACAGAGAATGCTACACACGGAAAATATCGAAAGTCGACAATAATTTGGACCTTTCTCGCAGGTTGCTGTTAAGTTACGACGCAGTCATTTCCAATTTTACGCGGACTTCTCAAGAAAAAAAACACCAAGAACACTACCTCCGGAAGTGATTGAGCTTCTGAACATAATCACAGCAGAGGTGAAGGGAGATGAAGGAGACGAATCCGCAACATCTGCCTCTGAGGTCGAGCAGGGCTTGAGACTTCTACTCATGTTTCTGCATATCATATGTGTGTTCATGTGTGTGGCTGTGTGTATGTGTCAACAATCATAATCTATTTCGATATGCTCACACCTCTGCTTCTGAGGAGGAGTACAGCAGGACAACTGTGACCTTGATATATTGTACGTAACGTACTTATAAAATACAATAGCTGTAATAAATAACTCGTTAAATGTATTTTTCAACTACAATTTGTTTCATTTATGACATATCAATACTTTTGTTTCATTTCTACCATAGAGTTTCTGTAATTTTCTAATTGTACCTAATATCTGTATAGTTTGGCTTTAAAGCGTTTTCAGCGACCTCGAAACTATATTAACACTAATTTTCAGCCTGTTTGGAGTACTTTGACACAACTGTGTCCGCCATTTTGCATTTTTGATTTTTGACTTCACAAACATTATTAGCGATCTTGAACATATAATGCAACTAATTTGCATCCCATGTAGCGACTTTCGCAATACATTGTTCCGCCATTTTGAATTTTTTTCTTTTGCACACACAATCGTTATCAGTGACCTCGAAAACCTCTATACACATCATGTTCTGCAACTCGAGCAATATTTTCATCTTTTGACCAGCTTTTTGAGATTACAGCCCACTGTGCGTCGTTGGGGGGGGGGGGGGGGTGACAATATTAGAAGGGATCTTCGAGAGGTTCATGCTGAAAACTGTCTTCAGGTTGCCCAGGATAAAATCCATAGGCGAACGATTGTTACTGTGGCGATAAACTTGCGAGTTCCGTAAGCCATAGTGTTAGGCGTCTCAGGCTAAGGCCTGTGGATAAAGAATGTTGGAAGGTGGTCGGCCAGGGCCTAGTTTGTAGGTACCATCCCAGTATTTACCTGGTGTGACTGAAGAATTAGACGCAGCTCTCTACCAGAGCCATTAGCACATAATAACGCGTATTGAAACACAGTCTGTACGTTTGCTACAGCAAACCACTTGGTAACTGAACCAATAACATTCTTCATCGAATCTTGCTTCAGGCTGAAACAAAAGATATTTCTCCTTCCAAAAAAAATCTAGACAACATTTACTTTATACCGACGATGAACTACACAAAGAATGTACCTTTCAACAACTCTTTTCGACATGACATTATTATTAAGCATTTTCTGGTCAAAGCATACCCAAAACGTATTAAACAGCCCTTGCATTCTTCTGTTTCTCACCGATTCATACATAACTAAATTACATAACGTTCCTTTTACATCGATGTTCAGAAATAGCAGGAAATGACCACACTAGGAATGAAAAGCTCTTTTCAATGCATACGGCAACTAACGTTAACTGAAATTACTGAACTCCGTTAACAAATGTACAGTGGATATAAATGGTTTTGATATTGGTTGTTTCGATTTCAGTCGAAGGGGAAGCAAAATGGTAATGACAGGATGAAAACAAGGTCACGGATTAATTTGAGTAATTGAGACGTCACTTTTAAAAGGGATCAATACGCACTTACTGTAGGTATGACAAACAAAAATAATATTAGTTCATTTTTCTATGATGAAAATTGAAGTTTCGTTAAGTTTGGTTAATTAAATTGAGAGAAAGTCACAAAACTAAAACATGGGACGAGAAATTCAAGTTCCATTTACGGTATTCCTCTATACATATACAAGACTGTCTCATACAAAAATTTATAATATACATGTTATCCAATCATAACAACTCACTCGTTGCACCACCATACAACTCACTGTTCCCATACCAGTTTTTTTTTTTTTTGGCGCGCGCGTAGGGGAAAGAGGGGTACTTACCACAAATAATATTCCCAAAATTAAAAATCAGTAAACACAAAAGCTATTGCAGCCAAGTAAGTACATTCCATGTCGTTATTTATGCCCATTGTAGGTACGGCAAGGGTTACTAAATTTGATAATTTTTCCTTCACTCACAACGCAAAATATCAATATAGAGCGAAGTATTTGTACTATAGCTGTGACACGAAACTTTACCTTTACTATCTGCTTCATTCTTGCTGGTATATGCTTCAAGAAGTCTATAGGTCCAACACCTACACACCCATCTTTATAAGATCCAAGCCTAAAACCTACTGCGGGCTTCCGTGTTTCGTTATTTATGCCTACAGAATAAAAAGTGAAAATTACGATCACAACAGCAGATAGAAGTATGCCCAAAGATGTTTCAACAGATAACATGAACTATTCCATAAAGTTAGTAGTAGTAGTGCTTAGCTGATTAGATGTTATACTTTGCTTTCTATAAATCAATCTGAACTCTATCCGAAATCATATTACGGATATAGCAGCGTAGCTAAGATACTTCCATACACAGTGGACACTTTCAAATCAAGAAATGTATACAAGAATGTTGCAAGACTACACATATGATAATTAAATACAAAAAGGAGATCTGCCAACTGATATCGGTAGTGTCAATGTACAAAAAATACTTCCTTCCTCAATTTAATTAGCTGTTGGTTTAAAAAAAACATCGTAACAAAACACACGAAAGAAACTATAAAACGCACAAAACTGACGTTAGAATCCGATGTTATCAACGGTTTTAAAATGGCCTCAAAAATAGATATTTAAGACACAATGAGGCCCATTGCCTGCTGAAGTAAGCTGAGTAGAAATAAAGAGAGACAAACACGTGACCCACATCCAAAAAATAATATATCTTGTAGATGTTTTAATTTTCTGTAACAATAGAAAACTTACTTCGTAAATTAACAACTACTGAACAAGGGTGGCCATTTTTTATACGCAATTTGCAATTTATACGCAACTATACACGCCAACGAAAGATAAGGAACGGTATTTACTATGTGTGTATGTTTTCGACCGACATAAATAAACATGTGTGCATCAGTGTCTGTGAAAATGATGCTAACAAGAGTTACCTATGTCCGAGACACAATTTCAATTAGATCAGCATTAACGTTTTTAAATGAAATGGAAGATTTCTTATTTCAGGTCTTATCACTATTATGTAAACGCATATCAACATGCTCTCCACAGACTGTTACAAACTTCCACTGCCAATATGCTGCCCAATCGGGCATTTGTAATACCGAATTAATCTTATCTCATGTGGTCTGATACGCTTCCAGGTCGAAAGATGCACATATTACTAATATTATCAGCAAAGATATGTTATTTCCTAATACATGAACAGATATCTGTAGAATTATTTACTGTTTTAATTGAAGACAAAAAAAAAAAAGTTTTGGATATTTGAGACCGTGTCAAACTAAAGGCTATTTCAGAAATATTGGTATGTATTAAAAGTCAATTTAATATACTTTTCATTTAAATACCTACCTATAAAATCTGATTAGTAGTTGACTACAGCTAATCTCATTTAAGGGTTAGGTTATGATTTGCGATTTAGAAAGAGAACGTTAAGATTTGAGGCTCGATTTTAACCATACTGTTCATAAATACGATCAAGTTCAAGGTTTCACATAGAATATCTTAATAGCTATTAGAAATAGCTGTAGTGTACAATAACGATTTTGTATAGACTGCCTAAGTAATAAATGGAAAGATTACAAGGTGTAATTCAAATGGATAATAATAATAATTATTATTATTATATTAAAAGTAGTTAGTTGTAAAACTAATACTTGTCTTACACAAGGTGCAATGCTAAGTATGCTTATCACAGATTAGAGAATTCACTGCACACAGCGTTGGGAAGCGGAAAGGTAAACGCACCAGTAATGAACACTGTAAGGACACTTTTCACCGTTATAATTTTTAACTGAAATACAGTTGAAATTTATTGATCAAATGAGAATGTTACGCGTTTTCCATGCTTTCTTGTAGTGCTTTATACCCATTAGTTTCATTATGTAAACTATTTGAGAGTAAATAAAATTTTTTGCCTATTATATTTGTATCAGTGATGGGCAGGGAAAAAACTGAATATTCCAGTAATGGACCTGTTGTTTAACTCAAAATTATTTAAATAATCATTGCTGAGGATTAATTAAAAGACGCAGCATCAGGTTTTCTTAAACATTTATACTGGATTTAAACATCAAACTTTTCACAGGAGCATCACAAAAGGTGTTGGTTATTCTAATAAACTCTGTTTTCGTATTCAAAAATATTTAAAAGCATACATATTTACATGAAATTGAGTAAACAGATTTTCTGGTGAAAACATAATTAATGTTAATTTAGGAAAACTAAGAAAAATAAATAAATAAATAAAACAAACAATTCTTCCCTTTGCAAAAAAGAAAAGTTGTATTACCAAACGTTAAAAGAAGCAAGCTGATTCTTTAAACTCTAATTATTTACACTGTACGCATGTTGTAACTTAGTTAACCATAAAATGAATGTGTAAGATGAAGTTTCTTTTGAATAACACTTCACGAACATTTCTTCCACTAGTTACAATACTCAACAATCTCTTTTGCAACACATATTTCCCTTGTATTGGGTTTAAACATCAAACTTATCACGGGTGTAATGTCCACGACTCTCTCCCCGGAGGCAGGCAAAAGCAGACAGAGGGCCCGCGGCGCCCTGTCGCCCAAAGGCGGATCACCAAACTTCACATCACGGCTAAACCTACCCGGGAGACAAGCCTGCATTATGCCTCAGAAATAAAACAAAAGAACCGCTATCGGACCTGAAGACAAGGCAGGTACCTACCCTTCGATGCCTTGCTTCAGCATAATACCCATCGAAGACAATAAACGCACGAGTCTAGAACACGAAGCATGCATGTAAGAAGTCCGAACAGAAGTACCAAAACGCAGAGAAGTTGGCGAAAAGCAAAAGGCCAAAACACGAAGAAAAAGACCCCAAAGGGAAAAGAGGGGAGAGGAAGACCGGCGAGAACATCCCGCAGAAAACAGTACTCAAAAATCTATCAGCTTCTTAAATCTGCATTCTCCGAACCCGATGCTCATTAAAGACATGCAGTAGAAGGAAGAAAGTAAACCTTAAGATAAGGAATGCGCACAAGAAACAGTCGAAGAATCGTAGAGAAAAATATCTAGAACTTAAAACGCTATTTCAGTGACCTACTGTAACTTGGTTACTATTCAGAGTTCCCCATCAGGACACCGAGCAGGCCGGTCAATTCATAGCACATTCCTCCTTATTCAGCTACCACTCTCATCGCCTTCACCACAACTCACTTTCGCGAAAACAAAAACGCAACATCGAACTATATACCCCCAGGAGAAACCCGGTTCCCGTCCCTGGGACAGTAGTCGACCCTTGCACTTCGAAACTGTAAGAATAGTTCGCCTGTGCACCCGACCCAAGTCCAAAAATGCAACTCCATTCCGGTATCTAACATCCTACCTCGTTCTTAAACCACACATTCTTCACCCGGTACACGAAGTCCTGAAGGCCAGACCTACTTAACGGTTAGTCACTAAAATGTACAAGGCCCAACGCAGCCACGCGCAAGTTAGCACTGAACGCGAAATTTAGATAAATTTAACTGATTTGACTATTCTCTAAAATTCACTTCAGTCTTTGATCAAAACATCCGAACTTAGCTTCATCTGAACCACTTGATCACACACATGTAGAAAAATATCACTCCGCGGACTGACATAATGGAAGGTTGAGGACCTTTAAACAGCTATACCACTATAATGGTAAACTACCTACTTCTTAATAAAAACCTTCACACAAGGAATATCTGGTAAAAAGGTATTTATTTTCACTTAGGAAAAACAAACGCAATGCAAAAAGGTTTGATCATTGAATTTCACTTTAAAAAAAAAGATTTCTGAATAAATGCTTTAGCACATCAAAACGTGTTTCCAACAGGTGTTGTTAATTTCATATGACAGATAAAAATTCAGCAGATTACAGTAACGATCTACCTCTGAGTAGAGCTATAATTTCACACACATATTCTATTAAAATACTTCTGTTTCCAAAATATTAGGTTTAGTTATTGTACACTTTGGCCCAGTTAAAACAATTTTCACTAAAACAAAAACGCATCTTACTTTACTTGAAAACGATTAAATACAACGGTATTTACTGGACTGAATTTATCTTTTGATATTCCGAAAATATATTGTCAAAATTTTGGTAGGTATGTATTGTCAAATTTTCCAACAATACAACCTAACAGCCAGTTTGATAAAAACATACATAAGAACGATAGTTTAGGTTAGGTTAGTTTTCAAGAATACAATTCCTATTGGCGTAGTCTGGCTTACGGATGTCGAAAGTAACGAAGACGTTTTGAACTCTGTTCCCGAAATAAAGCACTGGGATACATTTAATTTATGAGGTTAATTATATCAGGCATAACTATCGGAATCATATTTAATTTAGCCACACCAATTTCCAAAAAGGAACAATAAAAAATGTGAGGGAAAACAAGAAGTGCATATCTAAACATGTATTACTCAAGGTGCAAGGTGTGAATTTCTGTACTCTCAAAACAGGGAATATCATACTGAAATTTCACTACCGAAATATGCGTGAATCAGACCTGGATTTCAGAGAAAAGAGGAGAATTTTGAACTATTAGGCATACATACCTGAATTTAGAAAACCGATCTCCGAGGCCAACCAAATTAAGCGATCATATTCACTAAACTCATATCTTCAAAACAAAATCACACCACTTGTATGCTGAAGGTACACAAATCACCTTCGCACACACACACTGAAAAAGGGGTTCAGACCCACAAAGAATTATAGTTTATTTAAAAAACGTAGGAAGGAACCACTTCACACCACATATATGCACAAAACCATTTTTACACACTGACAAACCACCATAAGCTTCTCTTCGTCCACTTCCAGATTTAACCAATATGGAAGATACAACTCCAAACAACAGAATATTCTCTACTGCGCCTACACCTTGCTGTAGTTGTAGAAAACTACTACCCTATGTATTTTTCGTCTGAAGAGGCTGCTTTTATATTTATAAACTTTAAATCACTTGGCTGCCTAATTATTTCTACTACATATGTAACTTTAAAACGAAGCCGTTTCTGCCGCAGCTTTCACTATTCCATGGCCATAATGAACTGTCTCTATTGCCAACCGACCAATCAGAGGCGAGAATCTAACTGGAAACAAAAAAAAAAATGAGGAAGGGGCGTAGCCCAACCACCTAACTAACACAGCGAAAATAAATGCAACAATCTAAGTTTGAAGATCGTTTATAAACATTAAAACGAAAGAAAATTTAATAAAGAATATACGACAATAAGATAATTAAAGAATAACTAAGCAATAAAGAAGAAATTAATAAAGAATAAACACCCGCCATTTCAACAATGAGAGAGATAAAAGATAGGATCAGAGTCTTCCCACTTGGACGAATAAAACCTCTTTGATTTGTGCCGCTGTCAGCTGAAGAAAAATATAACCTTAATCTATGAACCAACAGAGCTAGAAAAACGAAGAAGAAAACACACAAAAAGAAAGGGGAGAGGGTAAGATATGCAAAGAACACCCGATGGTCGTTACACAGGAACATCACAAAATGTGTTGGTTATTCTAATGTAACTCCGTTCTTGTATTCAAACATATTTAAATTCGTAAATCTGTACATAAAAGTGAGTAAACAGTAAACTCTGAAAAAACATACGAATTAACCTTAAATATGAAAACTAAGAAAAATAAAAAGAGTAAAACAAATAATTCTTCCCTTCACTTTGTAAAAATAGGAAAAGGTTTATTATCTAACGTTAAAAGAGGCAAGCAATTCTTTACACTCTAATTATTTAAAATGTCAGCATGTTTTAACAGTTATACACGAATTGAAGAAAGAAGTTTCTTTTGAATAACACTTAACGAACATTTCTTTCACTAGTTATAATACTCAACAATATCTTTTACAATACATATTCCTCTGGTACTAGTGGTTGCCGGTCTTGAAATTCTTTGCTGTATTTTATTCTCTGAGTACCAACACAGATCTGCTTTCTTTTCCTAAGATGTTTGAGGCCAACGCCACCCTTGTGTACTCACCATAATTATAGTTAAAAATTCGTACTCGGTGCCGATACTTCCACGGTTAATATTTTTATCTGTCCTGGAAAATATTTATATTCATCGTTGACAATCACGTAGTCACCTTGACTGAATATAACATTTTCGTTCCTCTCGATCGGATAATAAGATTAATTCATCATCCTCATCGTGCAGAGAGAAACTG
>JAGDQP010072163.1:0-10546 GCA_022664845.1 Lepisma saccharinum | reverse complement strand
GAGTAACCATTTTCTGTTTACTAATTTCATATTCAGAAAATATAAACTATTTTAAAATTACAGATTATAAATGCATCTTTTCTACACAAACGTCCTACAGCTTACACTGACATCTATCGTCTCAATTAGTGAAAGTTAGTGTTATTTCACTCAACCGTATCGTTTTCGTTTAGGGCCATTCCATCTCAAATCGGTTAGGTGCTACCAAGTTAAATTCTATTTTATTTTTCAAATAAATGTATGGTACACCAAATACTTTTCCATAGTGAAATTATTTTTCATAAAGTGCGTGCGAGGCCTAAAAGCAAGAGCTAGAATCTCCTTTCCAGAAAATTTTACAGGAGAGACAAACGAAAATTTAAGGTTGTAAATATCATAGTATATGGATACTTTTCTGTGTGGTTCCTAGGCATCAAACTAGAAGATACAAAAAGAATTACGTAGAAATTTACCTTCAGTTCATAAATAGTTACAGTGCGTTTTGTTTGGAAATTACTAGACTTGGTTTTAAATATTGGATTGCGCTTTTCTTGGTCTTAAGAACTCGTTAACTTTTAGAGAGACTGCTAACAATATCTAACTTTTAAACACTTTTCATAAAATATTAAAATCTCAATTCTATGTTAGTATTGTCATAAACACAAAAATAAACCATCAGGGACATAATAGACAAGCCAGAATTTAAAAATAACTTATTCTGAAAGCGTTTTAATTTTATGTAAATCGTTTATACATATTTTTGAGAAGTTAGTTAACTTTAAGATAAGTATTATTAACATAAAAAATATATATTTGTCATTGTAAGCTTCTTTTCAGTGACATTCCGTTTCCAATTTTCAGGTTGATACGGCCTCTTTCTTCCTTTTCTAGGCAATACAGGAGAGATGTAATCTTCTAAGTCAGGTTCCATTACAGTTTAACTTTTTAAAAGCTATTAATATTAAAACATTTAAAGGAAGCTTAGCATCACATAGTGTAAAAAATAACAATCCACACGAGCAACAAACAAATACTATAAACTGCTAGCAGGAGGTGATAATGACAGGCACAGGTCACATGACTGAATCAAATTCTGTGATTGGTGGAATTGGATTTTGCTGATTTTGCTTTTTAGATTTCAGAAAATAACGTGAAGTTTGCAAACTTTGCTTCCAAATTTAGTTTTTAGATATTTAAATTAAATGTTTCCGTGCTGCTTTCGCTACTAAGAGTTTTACTACCTTCTAGTAGACACTTTAATGTATACAATGCTATCAAAATCTCAGTTTCCCCCAAAAGTGGAGATTGTAGCTTTTGCTTTTAGCTCCCACAACTGAGTTACAAGTACTTGAAAATTTCAAGGAAATAACTACTTTTTTTTTTAAAGAATGACTGTTGTTATGTTTTTAAAGTCATGTAATTTAAACACTGCAAGAAATAAAAGACTGTGACTTTTTGTTTTAAACTTTGTGAATTGCTCTTTCATTTGCACTATAAACGAACTACATCGAATGTAAGCAGAATGAACAACCTTAAAATAAAACGACTGAAAGAAAGAATCTCCGAATATGTAATTTTTATTTTCTACCGGAAGGAAAGCGACTATGATGATGACCATAGAAGCATGAATAGAATAATCCACAAGAAGTGTCCAAAGAGATTTTTACTTGTTTTTTTCGTCATTCCAGCAAGAATTAAAACACAAAATGTAGAAAAAGTGGTATTTGGATGAAATGTTGGTCGATTTTTCTCTGAAAGACCATTTTCATAAAATCTGATCACTAACATATTTTTTTTTTCAGCATTTAAATAGTGCAAATAATGAATGTTACGACAGGCTTTTCAGTTCGGGTGATATAAAGCCAAAATGAGGAAGATGTAAGTGGAGTTTCTATCAATTTTTGACTGTAAACATTTTAAAGTCTGGAGTATGCTTAAGAATTTGGGGTGACCTCAGAGAGGATCTGGCAGAATCACTGATGGGATTTTTCGTGAAGTTTTACGAATAGTAACTAACATACTGTAGGTATTTATGCAACCACACACAATAGAAATTAGTAAAGGAGTGGTTTGTTTATCCTGGAATACAGATGGTAGAGGAATTTCATAAGCAGAAATTTGATTATTTATAAGTATAGAAACACCGCCAGAAGCGTCTGAGCGGTCATTTCTGTAGATGTTATAACCTGGAGTTGTGATTTTGATATTTTGAGTTAATTTAGTTTCGTTAATTATGAAAATATCTATTTTTTCGTCTGATGCCAGCTGAATTATTTCCTGTAATTTTTAATGAAACAAATATTTAATTAATTGAGATACAAATGGTTATTTTTATTGGACATTGTCATTTGTATTTAGTTTGGATGTATTTTCGTTTCCATTTGTCTTTAGTTTTTTCACATATTCCTCGTTTCCTATGCAAATATGTCCGTCCACTGATTGTATTATATTAAGATGTATCTGGAGAAATTCTTCATTTGGTGATTTGATAATTGAGTTGATCTTTGTAATCGTTTTAGACTCCTCTGGCAGCGTCATTGTAAGTGTCAAAACTGAAAACATCCATTTAGAGATCTTATCCATTTGTTCATTAATTATCTTTTTAACTATTTGCTCAATTTCCTGAATATTAGAAGCATCATTTGCAGAAGTGTCTAGAGAGACATTTCGATTTGAAGATGCAATATTTGATTCTTTTAGAGCCTCAGCATATATCTTTTGATTATCTGTTGAAGGAGGGGCTCTGTATATTCTGTCTGGAATCGTGTTCTGGCTTTGTGTTAGTCTTAATGGACATATAGCTGCTGCACTTCGATGCCCTAGTTTCTTGCATATAGCACAGAAATTCTTATTTGGTATTTGGTTGCATGTAAGACTGAGATGCTCCTTACCACATTTATAACAGAACGGTCTTTTAGAGCACGATTTGTTGGTATAGTACATGAAGCACGTTCGACATGGAAATGGTCTTCAGGAGTTTCTGGACTCTTCAGCTCTATATCTAAAGTTTCAGATATAAATGCCATTTGTTATGAGTCTGCTAACCAAATTGGGATCCCTGGTGAACACTCAAACCAGTGGCAATGGACCTCTCTCGTTCTTAATGCGAGTAACATTCGTTATTTGTGGATATTTCTGTTTGATTGAGTCTAATAATTCTTTTGTTTCAACATCAGTAGAGATGTCTCTGATCACTCAAGTAAATGTTGTAGTGGTTGTTGGCTTCTAAGAGAATTTTCTTTTTTCGTCCATAATAAGTAATTCAGTTCTTGGTTCAAAATCCTTGTCCTTAAAAGCTCCTAGAAATCTGGTTTGATTTTCCATATTTTTAAATTGTAATCTATAGCCATTTTGTCTTAAGGTCTGATGAATGTCAACCTTGACGTTTGGAAGTCTATTACAGATAATTTTGTCAAACGTGATGGGATTGAGTAAACCATTTTTTACATTTTTCACTAATATTGAATGATTTACTGTCTCATTCGTTATTGGTTTGAATTTGGCGAATTACATTGATTGTCTTGGGAATTACAAGATGATGTGTTATTAGAGATGATTTTGTTAGAGTTAATTTGATTTTGTGTTGAGATGTTAGTTATATTCAGAGATGTGTCTTGTTCTTTGTTTGGAGGGACCCCAACATCAGTACCCAGTTCTGTGCCTAACAATGGAATGCTGACACTATTTAAGCTAGATGTTTCTGACATTCTATTCAATGTTCCGTTCATTGTATTACCATCTTCTGTTAGTTTATCATTTTGGCTGTTAGGTAAGTCTTTCCTTATTTCCTTAGAAATATTGTCTATCGTAGAAAGGTTTAGTGGAGAAGGAGTAGGAGAATGAGAGAAGGATGCTTGGCTATCTGGGGAGATAGGTTAGCAGAATTCTGAATTTTCTTCTTTCGAAATGGAAGATCTTGGAGAAACGCAATAGTCTTCTGAGCATGAAGATTCTTCCATCACTGTTTCAAGATCCTCGGAAATCCTTGCTAGATGTTGTTTCTTTAGAACCGTTTAGTTTTCTTGTCATAGTGGTTTTGGTGCCTTTCTTGGTTGCTTTGTTGTTATCTTTTTCATTTTTTGACTTTGATTTTGGTGTTTCAGGTTTGCTGCTTCTACCTTTTTGTCTTTGTTCTTTAAGAGAAGTACTGTTTCTCTTATTTGGAGTATTCTTCTTATTACCGCCCATCGTGCAAATAAGTGGAAAGAATAATAAGTAAATGAATTAAATCCAAGAGGAAATTCATTTTTTAATTTCCAAATACTTTCCACTAATTGGCTGCTGCCATGATCGTTGCTTTCTAATATAGTTTGCAATTGTAGCATCAGGAACAACCATTTGAAGATTCTCTGATGATAGTTTATTCTCCAGCTCCATCTTGCCATTAATATGTGAATATCTTCACAATGATCTTCTAGATTATGACTGCAGTAATGGTCATTTATACGCTTTGATTTTTTTTATTTGGGAAGTTTTATTTAAAATAATATTCGCTAATTGCGGCGTCATTAAGCCATCGTTTAGATGGAAATCGCTTTGACTAAGAGGGAATACAATTTATGACTAGACCATGATTGTCGGTCTAATATAAATTTATCTTTATCTTACAGTAATATGTAGAAGACCTCTTCAAACCTGTAGATATTGTAACAAAAACGTACGTGTTGTTTCTCCTACTGAGACGAAAACAGTTGAACTAAAACAACTGAACCACGGACTACGTACAATTAATTTTTTGTTTATACACTCAAAGTTATACAAACTTTTCTGGCGATGTTTCGAGTAGGATCATTAGCATGTTTAGTATTTCTAATGTTCAACAAATGGGTCGTCATGAAATGGCAAGATGTTAAGATTTCGAGATAGCTAACCTTTATTAATTTTGTCAGTTTGAATAATAGAGTGCTAAAGATGCAACGTAAATATTTCGCAAGAACTGGATAATTTTGGAAATTTAGCAACAGCAATAAGTAGTTCGAATACTCTTATGTTTATTCTGAAGGCAGAAAGCCTGCTGGAAACAAAGAGACAACATTTAAAATTGTTTGAGCTATCGTAATTCATTTGTTTCAATCAGATTCTACGCTTTATATAATCATTGCATTTTTATCTGGTGGTATTTGTAACAATTAAAAATTTGTAGCACTTGATGAAATGCTCTGGGTAATAAGCAATATTTACCGTGGGGAATAACGATGGTTTGGTGAACATACCTGAGTAAGTTATGGTCACTGTCAAGAGATAAAGTTCTCCCAAAACCTGAGTGGGTTAATTATTAAGGTCCCTGGCGAGAAATTAAGTTTTCCGTAAACCTGAGAAATCAAACGGTTGAACCTCTGGCGTGGAGTTAAAATCCCGTAAGTTGATCAACTTGGATTAGTGACAATACGGTTTAAAATTTTCTACTGACGTTATCAGGTATAGGAATTACCCGATCGGAAATTGATGATGTCATGAGGTTTCCATGTATTCCAGTCGCAAACAATGATCAGAAAAAAAGAAGGATGTGATCAAGTGCTTCAGTACGTCTGATTATGGGATGACGTCGCGACAACAATACAACATAAAAAGTTGTAATTTTTAAAACTTTTTATTTCCGTTTCTCTTAACGAACTTTATTAATTTTTAGTGTCGTTGTATATAGTATTACTATGAATCACTATACCCAGCTTCGTTCTGATTAATGTAGTAATTGGGGAGAAATTGAATAAAACAGTTAACATTTGGATTGGACAACAAAACATCCAAATAACAAATTTTGCTGTATATTAATAATAACAATAATAAATATAGAATGTGCGCAAATTAATATAAACAACAAAAACACGCACATTGTCTTTCATTCAGTCACAAAATACTTTCAATAATGTTTCTGATTGGACTATTGTTTTGAAAAATGTAGACTCCGAACCAATGCGTCCAATGAATCCTTGCGGAAATTCAACTCCTGACTACGGATACACAGAGCGAGCACTCTAGCCTCCAGCCACCGCGAGTTCAATTAGCATTCAGAATCTAAAACATTCATTTTAGATACGAATATTACATAATCATATTTCCGAAATTAAACACACGAGAATGTGAGTGGAAAAATCTACAAAAGAAGTTTAGTCAATATCCCATTGCAAAACAACATTTGCACATGTACTACGAAAAAGGTACAAAAAATATCATGACCAGGACTCAAACCACGGACCTCTCGCATGTAATCTAACGCTCCTCTACTTACGTAACGGGAGTTCTGCGAAAGAGTGCCCACGGAAATTATTCTACTTGTTCTTCGTACGTCAGAACTTAATCATTATTTACCATTTACGCCGTTCCTATTTATTGTACGGAAGGTAGTGGAAAAATATAGAGGGTTGGCTGGATACTCTACGGATATAAAAGTTTATTATTATCTAAATTTGTGTCTGGCATCTAGATCTTTGAGTGTCAGCTTATCGTAGGTTACCTAAACTATTCACCATACACAAAAAACAACTCTTTTTCCATAATAGTTCATAGAAATCAATTAAATATTGTGTTTTTCAGGGCTCCATAATTGACGTCCTCCACAGCAACCGCATATATTATTAAGTCTACATTAACTGAAATAAATTATTGTAATTACGGCGTCTGAAAAAAACGGAATACGAAACATTACTAGGGAATCAGTACAGGAAGTTACTAATCGAGTGAGCGAATGGTTTGGAATCGCGTTGAAACAAATGGGTGTGTTGCATCGCGTATAAACAAAAAGAATCAAGCTAACTTGACTTTCTCACCCAATCATTTTGCATGGATTCCATAAAACATTGAAAATTGGTTTAAAGAAAAACAAGAATATGGCTTTCTGACCTAACCTATTTCTGTGAACTTTGTAAAATGCGGAAAATAAAATAAAAATGTGAAAGGAAACAATTATTTATAAAAGAAAAACTTTGAAGTTATTTAAAAAAAATCAAATACTTGGCTGGAATCAAACCACAGTTATATTGTATAACAATCCAACCTCTTACTCACCACGAAACACACGCCATTGATTTACGAGGTTTCGTACGTACTGCAATTCCACTGAAGAGTTGGGATATGATTTAACTGAGTTAGTCATGGATTTTTTCCCACCGCTTAGATCCACGGGAATATTCTACAATCGAACTATAGTTGTCGTCGTACTATATGACGTAGAAAAACCGTTGATCTCGAAATCACTAACGTCAATGATAAAGTACACTTTGTAAGATGATGGCGTTACGGTCACAATTACAAGATTAAGTGAAAAACAGTAATTCTTTTTCAATTTTGTAAACCACTTATTTCCGTTATGCCTCAACGGATTTTAACTATTTTGGGTGTTATTGTAGATAGCAAGGCCATCAATCGCGGAACCATTCGTTGTGATTAATACAGTAGTTCAGAAGTTAATAATTAAAACATTTAACATTTGATTGGGTCACGCTCTCCCGAACCAAATGGGTTGTCATTATCATAACAGCGGTTTCTGTCAAAGGCCCGCAATCCACCTGCCGTAGAGCGGCAACGAGGGAGTCGCTCTACAAACGAATAGAGTTAGATATATGTTGGTAAACCCTCACACTGCCTCGAATCCTCTTCCCTTGTTAATTAAACGTTGTATTGATACTAATTATACCTAAAGGCACAAAAAGTACAATCTGACATCGCCCCCGTTCTCCCAACTTACATTCACAAGAACACATCACTAAACCTCCTTCCGACCCATGCAAGTCAAGTAACAATACGACGCCATACGTAGTATTCAATACGCTATCAGCTATGTCCGTTTTAGGCAGGGTTTCCAGATTGAGAAATCAGTCCGGAATACAAGAATTAAAATGTGAAGTAACAGACTTTTTATTTGTCAATAAAAAGAACAAAATAAATAAATCCTATTAGCAACAAACCAACTCTGATTCAAAAATGCTTAATGCACGAACTCCAAAAACTAAATTTCAAACACTCTTCATTAAATTCTGTCGACGATATAGAAAAAACATTTATTCTGAATACGTAGAAAATGAAAGAATAATAAATGATCAACAAATTCTCAATTCCATCGTTTAAATTAACCTTTCTTACGTTGAAATAAGTAATCCTGTTCAATATATTTCTACACATGAATTATCTTACAAAATTTATATTAACAAAGAAATTCAACTCACCACAATATATAGAAATATACGAAACGGGAGTTCAGGCAGCTGTGAGATCAAATCAACTCTCTCGCGAGCACATCCACAAGCACAAACCTGCCCCACATGTGTATCCGCACTCCTAAATCGAAAAAAAAAACCTCCGAAAATCATAAAGATTGTCACATATCTTTAGAGATTATTTTCCAAATTCCCTGTTATTTCGCTCGCAGAGGGAAATTTCCCGCAGGAGAGGGAAGTTCCCTGACGTTGAAAAATATGAACATAATCCGATATTAAAACTCATTATAGAACAATTGTGATATATATTTTAATAATTTTCACAAATAAATAAGGAATTACAAATCAAACACAAGATTCTAAAATAATAATAATAAATTATAAACACTTAATGTAGTTTCAATTCACACTGTTACCTTGAAATCTAGTAAAATAACTATTCACTCACAAGGGACATTACCACCCAAGTTGCCCAGAAATAACATGAACACTTGGCAGTCACTTTCATAGGTGGATGCGTGCGAGAAAACCTCTAGCGCCCGGTTCGCAGTCAGACGGCGACTCCTAATTCAATTTGGAAAATATTAGAAATCTTTTTCACTTTCACATACATATTGATGTGGTAAACCAACTTCGCACAGAAAGTAATATAAAACCACGCACAGATACGAATTCATGCCGAGCAAACGGCATAGAGAAAGAAAGCGGATTAGTTAAAATTAGGTAATATTTTCCCGTTTTTCCTTTCGTCCGTGATTGTTCTCCTCATTTAGTGTTTTCTTCGTTAATTGCTCCTTCTACATGAAATACTATTGCTTCTTGCCGGGGAACTTTTGAAAGCTGGTTCTCAGAATGGAAACTGTTACCTTAGGTTAACTTTGCGGGACCTCAGACAGACCAAGAGACAGGGCGATTTTGCTGAATACACTATTAAGATGTAATATTGTTAATGAACTTAACTGGATAAGATTTCGCTGACTCTATAATAGATAGATTGATAGTGAAGCCCACGATTCATATTCCAGGGATCGCACGATACTGTGTATAGACGCAATTTGCTATTGATTATACATGTGTCTGTTCTTGATGAATTTGAAGAGTACTTCTACGTTCCTTTGTTCGCAATAATCCATTTAGTTTATCAATGGGAAATCATGTATTTATGTTTACACAACACGCAAGTAATAATAATGATAAATAATTTCCTACATACAAGTAATGTTACAAAACTAACTACTTCTATGTCGAAAAAATATTTACTGGCAATAATTGAGTAATTCGCAAATGCGGGATTTTTGGAAATCAATACATACTGGCAACGCTGCTTGCTTGCCGCCATGCGTTTATCGTTACGATAACTTTGTAGGTGCATCACATTTGTTGTCATTACGGAAATTTTCGATTTTAGCATGTAACTAGATATATCTGGCAGTGGTAGCGTGAGAGGGACTAGCGGTGTCCCTGACAGTCACCGACACAAGTGAATCGCTTATTAAGATTAATAAATGAAGCACACCAATGGTGGTCGTTGACGTAACAGCAATGCCGTCTCATAACTCTTTATTTGTTCTCTTGACATTAATAGCTAATAAGCATGACTCTTCAGATTCTAAGAAGCCATTTTTACGTATAGGTTACGGCGAGTGAGCCAGAAAATATCTGCCTTGGCAACTGAGCTTTCCCGCGGGCTCCAAATAACGAAAAATTAGATATTAGGCCAATAGTAGCAGTGTGAGCTCACAATTTTTATCGTGAACGGGTATCAATGAAGTTGACTTGCTTCCGGCCCCAGATTAACTTACGCCGCCACTGATCTATGGAGCTCTGCAACAGTTGGGAACTGATAGTAGGTTTGCAGTTTATTTGGAGTTCGAGCGTTGGCATAATATATTTTAATCTACGTATTTGTTGCTGAAAGAAAATGAAAAATATGTTTCCAGATTCAGCAAATTAGTATAATGCATTTGTACCTGGAAGAGAAAACTAGTTAACTATAATAATATAAAAGCTTCACCTTTGTCAAAAAAGGACACACTTGGCTCAGGGTCTCAGTCAACTCATTCAGACCTCTGCCCTTTTCGAACCGAACTTAACACTGTTAGTTAAAATTTTAAACTTCGCATTCAAATATAATAATTCAGTGTGTAGCTGCATATTCAGTTATCAGTCGTCGTATCCCATCTGTACATCATGTTGTCTTGTCAGTAAGTAACCAAGCACTTTTGTGCTATTAGATACTTTCTCGACAGTTGATTGGTCATCTCTTTGATGAACAATCATTTGTATTCATATTAGTCAAAGCAAATTACTGAGATGCATTCTCGTATTGAGATATTATTGGTTTCTCAGCGAAGACCACTTGATTTATAACTTTGTATCCAGACATATTCCTGTTTATTCAGGTTCTGTATCAA